>PVHX01006273.1:0-102539 GCA_004024805.1 Geosciurus inauris
GGTATAGGCCAAGGAGTGGGATAGCTGGGTCAAATGGTGGTTCCATTCCGAGTTTTTTAAGCAGTCTCCATACTGCTTTCCAGATTGGTTGCACCAATTTGCAATCCCACCAGCAATGTTTAAGTGTACCTTTTTCTCCACATCCTCGCCAGCACTTATTGTTGCTGATATTTTGGATAGCTGCCATTCTGACTGGGGTAAGATGAAATCTGAGAGTAGTTTTGATTTGCATTTCTCTAATGGCTAGAGACGTTGAACATTTGCCCTTGTGATCTTAATGATCACAGCCATGACATTGAAACAGCCTCACTCAGCACAGCACACAAGCAAGTGTTCATTAGTTAAGGACTGGGTCATTCTATTAGGTGTTTCAGTGTGATATCAAATCTTCTATTATGTATTTGTTCTTATTAGCACTATTTGTTTAAGGAAGAAATCATATATTTTTAAAACTGGAGAAGACCACAAGTGAAATATTACAAAAAACTAATATGTGGTAAATTCTAACCCCCCTTGTTATCTTAATTTCCGTGGTATGACTCTGAAGTTGGAACTGTGTTGGGTTATTGGTTCTACCACTTATTTGTTTTAATTTGAACAAATTGTTTAATGTCCCTGAGCCTCAGTTTCCTCCTGAGTAATCCACTCTATTACTTGGTTTAAAGATCAGAGATAATGTCTGAAAAGCTTGGCATCTAGCTAGTAAACACTTTATGAAGTCCACATTGACCAGCTTTAACAAACTAACAATTTCCCTAGAAATCTATATTCTGATTTCTAAGTGATTGATTTGAAAATAAATTTTTGCTTCATAATGTGCCTATAAGTTTTTAAGTTGCCTATGTGGATTTGAGGCAATTGTCCTCAAATTGTTCCTACTGTCCTCCCCGTCTTCCTTCAGAAGAACTGACACTTCCTTCATATTTCCTTTTTTTAAAAAAAAAGTATTTGATTTAATACATTATGTTGAACCAAGCAGACTCTATGAAATTCTTTTTTGTAAGTAAAAAGCATTCAAATACTAATGATTTCAAATAATTTTCAAGTGAGATTGAAAATTACTCAATTTTCAATTTTTCCTCTTAAGTTTTAGTTTCAACCCCTGAATAATAAGGCCAGCATATCTCTAGTCATATACATTTGCAAAATGTCAGACTTGCAATGTTAGATTCTATCATGGAGTTAAAGCATGTTGAATAGAAGCTTTGAAAGGCTGGACACATTCATTTAAGTAGGAGGCATAGGTAGCCTCATAGCAAACTCTAGGAGCAGAATCTAACTTTTGAAGCCTTGAAATATGAATGCGATATAAACTATAGTTGGAAATGAAAACTTATCTCCTCTATTGGAATCATGGATTATAAGTATTCATACATTGTACTTATAAGGCATCAAATAATATGAGTATCAGTATTGTTATCAAACAATGGTGTGTTAGCCTATACAGACAGTAGACTTTTGAATGCTTCTGTATGATATTCCAGGTAGAAGAAGAGTCTCTTACCAAAACCAGCACCTATTTTAGGACCTAGAACTAACACAAACAATGACTGTTCCACTATTCATTTTGCCACTGATCAGAAAATGCCAATTTTTATAAACCCTTTAAAAATGGATTTTAAACTATACGCTTTCAAATGTAAATTATATTTTAAAGCTCCAAAATCATTTTTAGTGTAAAAGTAAATTTTATGCAAAGAGCAAATTTGTGTTAATTTTGATAAAACTTGTTGAAAATTATGACAATAGGGTAACAATACAATTTCATAAGTAATTTCTTAAAGTGGACTAATATTTTATTCAAAAATACTAGTAATTGTTATATGTAGTATAATAGAAAAAGTATTGTTTTGACATTTATCAAAATGTATCATTGGATGTTTTCTGTTAAATTCTCTAATATCTAATGTACATAATGAACATAGTGAACATTCATGATTACAACAACACAGACTAATTGGAAATTATTCCAGGGTTGACAACAAGCAGATAGTACTAAAGTGTAGCACTGAAAAACTAAGATAAACAGAAGAAAATAGTTCTATAAATTTCCTTTGCATAATATATAACAGTTTATATTTCATAACATCAAAAAGTTAAAAAAATAGTATCTGATATGTAAATGACTTATTTCTCCCAAATGACTCAGTTCACAAGTAAGCCAACATAGCAGCTGGCAACAAACAGGGATGATATCTTGAAAACACTGTCTTTTAAAAAGCAGCTAGTAACAGGAAAACCACTTTTAGTGACAGTAAATACACACACAGAACAGGCAGGGAGACTTCTATCTCAGAGAGCAGGGGCAAAAAAGTGAATGAGAATTAAAACATATAGCATCTTTCATATAATTAACTATAAACTATAGCATTATTTTAAAACTAGCAGAAGAGAAAAGTATCTACTAAGTCTACGTATCAGAAAATGAGTTAGAGATGGGAACCAAGAGGAATCAATTTAAATGTACCCTTTATCAGGACCACATTGCTTTTTTGTGGACAGAGAGAGGGTCTGGGAAAGCTCACCTGGGCTCCAGGGTCGGAGCATAGCTTTGTATGTGTGCCATGTGCATATTTCAGCCTCTACTTTTATGGAAACCTTGCTTAACGCCTCCTTCCTTCAGTCTTCAATCACATGTTCCCTTATCTACAGTGGTCTCTGTGTTGTCCTGCAAATGTTCACTCCAGGACTTGACTTTCTTTCTTTCTTTCATACAATTGCCAGACCCTTCATCTCTGTCCATTTCAGGGCTCAGCACAAATATCATTTTCTCAATAAGGTGTAATAATTAACATCTTATTAGTCTGTCAAAACTTGCAACACTTAATACAGAGTCATGTATATGGCTGGTTACCAGTAATGACTTGTTGAATTAAATACAAGTTAACTTCAATACATCATGTAAACCTAATTAATAGGCATTTTCCTCATGATATTCTCTAATTCTGATTGGGAAAGATTAAAATATCAGGAAAACAACAAATGCTGTTTATAAAAAAGCTAAAAAATCTTCTCCCCAAATGAACTACTATAAATGAAATTCAGTTAACAATAAAAAATCTGGGTGTCTTAAAGTTTCTGAATTCCTTGATAATAACTTCCTTCTTGACCCTCCCAATGACTCCATGTGTTTGAAATGACCAAGGTCTTGAAGTAGCCATTGCTACTAAATGCTGGAATCAGCATTAAAATATAGGTCTTTTGGCTCTTGTTTTAGAGAACTCCCTTCATCCCTTTCCTTCTCTAACAATGGCAATTTACTTCTGATCTATTTGAGCAGCAAGAAAATTTATGGCTTCAATTGACTATAGCCCTTGCTAATCAAATTGTGTTCATGAGCCAGCTACATTCTTGTCTCCTCAGAATGGCTTTGGAATGAAAAATCTCAGACTCATCCCAAAATGTGCATCTTTCCAAGATACATATGTTATTTTTATACCCATTGAATTTGCAAAGGATTGTTTTGAATCATAGACAATCTGAATTTTTTGTTTGCACTCTTTGTATTTGGAATGAGAGAATAGTTCTGTGGGGCAAAGAGCAATAGAGTATCTTAAGTAAATGCTGCTTGCAAGAGAAAAAATGCCAAAAATTAAATGTGGCATCTGGCAGGAATTTAAGTAGTACCTAACAGATATTCTTCTTATTAAGATATAATACCAAAGAGGAAAATACATTTTAACATTATTGAACAACCTGAGTAGCTTATGCTTACTGAATCATATTTTGCATAGGTTTGTACTGGTATTTTACATGCCACTACATAGAAATTTATAAAACATGTCACACAAATTTTGATGGTAAATTCAAGACCTTTCATTGAAATAGTACAATAATTATTTTTCAGTTGAAATCCCTTCCATCTCTATTACAACCTATTTGTAACAATTGCTGATTACTAATAAAATGTAATTATTGTTGTTTGATTATTTCAAAGAATAGAATAAATCAGTAATAGTAAAAAAAAAGATAGTAGATTTCCAATTCTTTGTATTGGCTCAGTACCTTTCCTTCTGGAAAGTTAGTTGTGAATCATGGAGTCTCTTTTGGTGACACGGCAGGCATGCTAACAGAAGTTCCAGAAAGTTTGTTGTAAAGGATGAAGATATCTGTTCTAATCAGTTTTCCTCTGCTCTTAAGAAAATTGGAGTGGAGAAGGCAGATCCAAGAACTCCACAGAGGCACTAATTGCAGAGCCCCAGTAGAATTATTCTCTTAACTCTCTTTCCTGGGGGATATTGAAAAATTCTGTGTATGTTTAATGTCCTAAGGAGTTTTCTGTGTGTTTTTTATGTCCCAGAGAGTTTTCAGGTATTTTTTAATTTTTCAAATGCAGAATAATAAAATCTCAAATATGATTTCATGGTCACATGGTCTTCTTTCTGAAAAGATATGCTACCAAAACTTCTGTATATTTAAAAACACATAGTCCTGTATAGGCTAAATTAAGTGCTGGATAATATCCAAGAAGGAATAATTGTCTAACTCATAAAACGATTCTGCTTGTACTTTGTATCAGAAGATATTGGAGTGGGAGCAATATTTTTACTTCAGTAATTTGTACCTGTTTAAACAAAATCTTGAGTTAAAAGAAAAAAGAAAGAAGGAACAAGGTGTCACAAATAATGAAAAGATTCTCCCAGTTTTATAAACAAAGAACACTAAATGAGAGTTAAAAGAGCTGGATTCTAATTCTGCTTCTATAACTAGTGGTATAATCTATGTTAAGTTACACAATCACTTGGACTCAGTTTTCTCATCTGTTACTTCCTATAAAACTTTGGGTGCAGGTGAGATTACTTGGCCAGCCCTGGGAAACAAAAGCAGAAGGGACAAGAGAGGGCAACTGGATCAGTGGACAAGGATGACCACATCTTCAAACAGAAAAATGCAGTGGAAATAAATGGAGGAAAGCAGCTGTTTGAATGTCATTGAGCAGAATTTTACAGAAAGGCAATGTGAACGGTGCCTCAAAATACCAATATAGGTAGGGGTGGGCTGAGTTGTAGAAGGCTTGCTTGGCATGGACAAAGCCCTGAGTTTCATCTCCAGCATCACAACAGATAAAATAAAAAATACAAATAGGTCAAATAGAAGCAGCATCATAAGGAGGTTTATGGCCCACATAATGTTGTCAAATTTTTATTTTGTCTGTGAGCCCCAGCACAAATCAAAACCACCATCACGAACATCATCATTCTATTAAAAGGACAGTGGCAAACCCCTCTTTGACCAATGACAACATGTAAACCTCCCACCAAGATATTTGGTTTTATTTTCTTAAGCCATATTTTAATGAATCAGGAAGTAAATTTAAGATTTTTAACTCAAAATACTTTAATTCTGTCCTACTGTAATGCTAAAATCTAATCTGCTCATTTTTTAGCAATGGGTGTTTTAAAGGAACAAAATACTTGCGCGCGTGTGTGTATGTGTGTGTATTTACCAAAATAGCATAAACATCATCATTTCCTTTAGACACATGACCTAATAGTCTCAGTAGCATCTAATATACCAGATTGCTTCCGTGACTGTACCTGGCTTCATTACTCTTCTCGTGTAGGATCACTTGTTCCTTTCCTTAGTTTGCACTTGCAGTCTCTCTTCCTCATTTCAAAGACGTTGTATTCTTTCACTTTCCCACGGTAGGTTATAAGGATGGCCCAGCCTCCCAGCAGGCCAGCCAGGATGCAGAGGCAGTAGATCTGGAGAACCTCTGGCACATCTATCCTCAGGGCCACTGTATTTTAGCAAAGCTAACTCTTAAGTTGATTGCTGAATGGTCACTGCTGAATTGTAATCCGTGTAATGAGCTAAGAACAAAGCAAACTTGAGGTCATTTGTGTAAAATAATTGCTAATGTTTTCAGTGATATAGCATAAGTGAAAAACAAATATTTCAGTGAAATGCAATTCACATATACAAACACACATATCTGAAATTAAAACTTCCTAAGGCAACAACCTACAGGTAAGGTAATGGATTCTAATTTATCTGTTTTCTTCTATGCTAATTTGCTTTTTATTAAGAATGTTGTTTGTGGCTAGAGCACATGGGAAACACATGTCCACTTTCAAGAATAGGTTGTTAACTTTTCAGGAATTTTGAGAGCCATTTGACACTAAAATCATAGCTTAAAATCAATTATAAGGGGAGATTTTTGTTTGTTTATATACTACAGAAATTGTCCAACTCTACAAATCATTTTTTTTCTTCCTTCATTTTCTTTTCTTTTCTTGAGAGCCAGATATTAAATATTTGCCAGCACATCACTGATCACAGCTCACCAGGTATTCATGAGCCTCGACTTAGTTACTGAACAATGAATATAAAGTTTCTAGTACCCTCAGCCCCCAGTAAATATTAGTTTTTGTCTTTGTTTCCCCTTCTACTACTCTATTACTGAAAAATATAAGTATAGATATTAACCAAAAAGGAATGATAGATTCAAAACACAACTTTTCTGGTAGTTATGTTTTATTTATTAAACATCAGCATATTAAATGGCAATACAAAATGTGGGTGGGACTAAGGAAGAAAGAAAGGCATTGAACAGTATTCTACTGCTAGTAAAATAGAAAGTTGCCAACTTCTGTGATTAAGATGATACATTAATGAAAACTTGCACGAAATCAGTGACCTCAGTCACACACTTTCCAGTTCTTCTTTTATTAAAACACATACCCACACCCACACACACATGTAATCTTACCATAGCAAAATCTAGCAAAAGTTTAACCCTCAGCTAACAAAAGTTTAACCCTCAGCTAACAAAAATATAACAAAATCTTTATGTCCACGCTTGATTACTAATAATTTTTAATTGCTAGTGTTTCAAAATGCACTTGATTGGACATTGGGGACAGATATTAAAAAGCTTCACACAAAGTGTGTGTGGTGATTAGATGGGTGAGCAGTTTTCAAGTTCAGCCCGCATTCTAGTCCATTTTGAATAGCAAACAAGTTTTGTGCATCTTTTTTCTTCCATTCCTGACTTTTCCCCATCTTATTTAGCTTTCTAATTTTCTTTTTCTTTTCTTTTCTCTCTCTCTTTTTTTTTGGTCTCTAAGTAGTGAATGTGTGAAGGATTGGAGCAGTTTTGGTCCAAAGAAAAGATTCCTTTTTTCCCCTCTAGTCTTAGAAATCAGGAGCCTTCCATGCTAACAAAAATAATGTGTGTGTGCGCACACACACACACACACACACACACCCTTTAAGCAACTTCATTCTTCAAAGTTCCAGTTCTTTTGCTTTAATTCACTAATCCGTAAATAAGTCTATTCAGTTTCTTTTGGAGTAAGTAAATTGGTATCATGGAAATGTGAGCTAAAAATTTTACCTAGCAGAATGAACTTAAGTGCTCTGCGAAACCAGGGATAGAAAAAACCATATATTAAGGGATTACACGTGGAGTTAAAATAGCCAAACCATGTCAAGGCATCAAACAAAACAGCAGGAGTAGAGAAGTTCAAAAAGGGATCCAGTAAAATTGTGAGAAAACAGGGAAACCAACATAGCAAAAAAACACCCATCACTATTCCTAAAGTTTTGGCTGCTTTTTTGTCTTTCCTCATTTGATTGTTCTGATTTTCTGGCAAGTTATTAATTGCACGAGCATGTTTTCTGGATACTGCAAAAATTTTGCCATAAATCCCCACCATCATAGACCCAGGAGTGAAGAAACCTGCCATAAACAAGGTGGTCCCCCATAGCTTGTTGAACATGACTGGGCAGGAACTGGAACAAGCAACCAAGATGTCATAACCTGCTATTCCATCAGCGTACGCCTCTGAGAAGACTACCCCGAAGGCGAAGGCTCCAGGGACTGACCAGCAGAGAAGTAGCAACCGTTTAATGACTGGAATCGTCATTTTGGTGGAATAACGTAAAGGGTAACATATAGCATAAAATCTATCAATGGCCACTGAGCAAAGATGGAAAATGGATGTGATGCTAAGCATCAGGTCAAAACTATAATGGATCTTGCAAAATGTAAGCCCAAAATACCAGCAGTTCTCCACCGATCTGACCATACTGTACGGCATGATGGTAAATCCCAGGAGGAAGTCAGTGACTGCCATGGAGAGGATGAGGAAGTTGGTTGGTGTGTGAAGCTGCTTGAAGTAGGAAATGGAAACTATCATGGCAAGATTGCCGAACACCGTAATGAATATGGCTCCTGCCATAAGACAATACATGGCTGTGCGGGTGCCCAAGGACCTGTTGTTTTCTGGACAAGACCTATTTCCATACTCAGAACAATCGAATGTTTCCTTAAGAAAAGCAAGAGCACATGGCATTGTTAGAAAATAGACAAAGTAATCTATGTTTTATATGTGCTTTCATAGAAAACTTCAGGAACGATGTAGAAGACTAAAGAAACATAAGTATGCTGAAAGATTACTTGTGCCTTTTCCATTTATTTATTTTATTTGACTGTAGTTTGGGTTTAAATGATCATTATTTCTATTTTACTCAATTCAAATTGTATCACATATTTAAAACTTTTACTTTATTATGCCAAGATCTGAAAATAAGCGGAAGAGGAAGGAGTGTGACGAAGAGGAGAAGAAACAAATTTATTGAAGTAACCATAATTGATCTTCCTTTTTTAAACAAATTTTTTTTAGTCATAGATGGACACAATATTTTTATTTTATTTATTTATTTTTATGTGATTCTAAGGACCAAACCCAGTGCCTCACACATGCTAGGCGAATGCTCTACCACTGAGTTACAACTCCAGTCCCCATAATTGATCTTCTTTATGTGTACAGAAATAATACTTATTAGACAACACATGCACTTCTTCCTCAAATAAATCTGAAACACCTGATCACACTTGGTTAGCTTTCAGTTGATCTCCTTATGGGTCCAGGAGATTATTATTTAGAAATAGTTTTATTCATATGTTCCACCATTTTCACAGTGCTTCAATTTTTCATGGTGAGGTTGTTTAATTGGAAGGAATCATTGAAGGATCCTAATTATCTGATGGGGTCATCATTTTCAGTATATCATGAAGCCTTGACAGGCATCCCACCAGCCATGGCAGCTAAGTCAGAGGTGGGCAGAGACCAAAGATGTATCACTTTTACTTCTTTGAGCAGCGCATCTCCCTAGTGTGTCTACTCAAAGCCTGTACAACAGACAACAGGCCACAGTGACAGTCTGATAAGTTCCTGGGCCGGATCCACACAGAGGGCTATGAGCAGGTGTTTAAGGGGTTTTCAAAAAACAAGTCACTCCTCTGTAAGAAAAATAAGCACATGCCCTCTTGTTCTGCCCAGTATGTCCAGTTTAAATATAAAAAATCCACAGATTATCACTTATGACTATCTTTGGGATGTAATATGCTCATGAGTTATAATACTTTTCTTTTTTAATGTACATTAGGAAAAAAGCAATATGCAATGCAGACTATTAATTTTGCAGAGAAGTGTTTGTCTTTGGCCTTCAATTACCTCGTATCTATCAACTTGGCCTGTTACTGACAGATTAACCAAGTGTCATTCTCTCTGATATAAAAGCACCAATGACAAATTGAGCAAGAAATATCTACTGAATGCTCACAATATCCAAGAAAGTGTAAAGAGTCCCTGACTGCAAAGAATCTATGAGACTACTGAAGAGACAAAATACAACTCTTAAAACCTCAATGATTCTGAACTTCAGTTAAAAGCAACAATGCTAATTAACTAATCAAAATGTACAAGTAATGATAAAAACTGGATAAAGTGAATTTAGTCTGGGCTAGACAAAATGCTCCAGTGACTTTTGATCTGGATCTCAATGTGTGAGTAAGATTTGAAGAGAAGATAAGAGCCTATTACACACAGCAGGATAAAAGCATTTTCTCCTGGGGCAGGAAATGTCTGAGGCCTTTCAAAAAATAATGCTCAGAGATCTCCCAAATGCAAGGGTGAGAGAAAAAGGTGTTTCTAATTTCATTGCTGAAAGAATAGCCACCGTTCTTGCCACTATATAGTCAAGGGAGACTGCCCACTTTGTCCTCAAATTTGGACAGTGATTTAAAAATAAATAAATAAGGCCGGATGTGGTGGCACATGCCTGTAATCCCAGCAGCTCGGGAGGCTGAGACAGGAGGATTGTGAGTTCAAAGCTAGCCTCCGCAAAAAGCGAGGCGCTAAGGAATTTAATGAGACTATCTCTAAAATAAAATACAAAATAGGGCTGGCGATGTGGCTCAGTGGTTGAGTGCCCCTGAGTTCAATTCCTGGTACCAATAAATAAATAAATAAAATAATTAAGTTAGCTATAGGAGAGTAAGGCAGATTTAAAATTAAAAACCTTCTCCACCTGATTCCGAGGGATTGGGTTTGTCTTTGGCAGTTTTATCCTCTTTTTCCTTCCTACTCTGAGGTGCATCCCCACCTGTAGAGAACTCATGGCTGCACTGTGTGATGAGACAGATTTTAGCAATGGAACTAAAGATGGAGGAAGGAGCCATTTTTATGTCTGTGACCTGGGAGATCAGACACAAGAAAATAGGAACATTACCAAACTGTCTTTAAATTTCTACCAAATGGCACTCTAAATGCTGTTGACAGAAAGAACGAACTTATTCCTGGGTTTCATCAAAACATTTTTATTCAGAAATCTCGAAAATGTGTACAACTATTTCTCAAACTATATTCATTTTTAGCAGCTGAAAATGGGAGTTTCTAGTACATTCATGGCCTTTCATTCTGTTTCTCCAAACATTCTCACAGGGAAAAAGAAGAAAAAGAGGCAAGGAATTGTTCCTCTGTGCTGGTACCAAGGTTTTCAACCATTTCCATGTTAGCCACCTGCTGGCCAGTTAGGCATCAGCACAGCAAAAAATACTGGGAGAAAGTGCAGTACTATGAAAAACAAAGGAAAATTCTGGTTACCTTTGGTATGTTCATTAAAAAGCATGGGAAGGGCTAGTGGTGTAACCCAGTGGCAGAGCATATGCTTTGCATGTGTGAGACCCTATGTTCAATCCCTAGCTCAAAAGAAAAAAAAAAAAAAGCAGCAGCAGCACACAAAGGAAATTTTGTTGGTTTATTTTAAAATCGCTTTACGTCTTAGAAGGTAAAGTTAAGAGAAATAATAAATTACGAAAATGGCATACAGACAATAATTTTGTTCTTATGGCAATCTACTACAACAGTAGTACATTGTACAATTTAATAATAAACTTCTTCTCCTGGCTTACGACTGATAAAATTGTCATCTTATCATCCCACTTTTGTAAAAGTCCTACTCAAGCCTTCTTAGTCTCAAATCATAGTGTGCGGAGTTTGACTCATTTCCCTTTTAGCATTTAGAGACTTTTTTTAGCTGCCAACCAACATTGTACATACTACAATGAAGTTTGTTGAAACATAATATGATACCTAAGTACATATCTGTATTCCTCATACATCTTCCACAGAGCAGGGAGGAGCACATTAGATAATTACTTGAAGGGTTTATCTATTTAAATACTGTTAATTCTATCTAAGCATTGCCATTCTTCATGGTATATTGGGCATAGTTTTGTTTTATTTTGTTTTCTTTTTTCTTTTTTACTTTTTTCTTTTTTTGTATTGAGGATTGAACCTAGGAGCATTTTACCTCTGAGCTACATCTCCAGTCCTTAATTATTATTATTAGTAGTAGTATTTATTTGAGACAAGGTCTTGCTAAGTTGCTGAGGCTGATCTTGAACGTACGATCCTCTTGTCTCAGCCTCCCACATAACTGGGATTACAGGTATGCACTAGCAGGCCTGGCTTTTGGCATAGTTCCTCATGTGACATCTCACATAGGACTAAGATTAATCATATCTTTCACATATTTCAGATTGATCACTCTTGGAAAGCTTAATGCCAAAACAATGTTTTCAAGGCTATATTGTTTCAGAATCACTTTTCCTATTTTTTAAAACCATTTAATGTAAGCATGTGTAGATGTACAAATTGCAGTAGAATTAAATGAAATGTCTGACATTTTTTCCATTTTTCCAAATACTGTTGTATTTCTACAAGAAGCTCAGGCACAAAAGTTAAAGATTTAGAATATAATGAGTTTCTTGCCCAATCAGCTTATAAAAACTATTATACCTAGACTTTATTCTATTAAACTGTAAAAATAAGAGTTTTTTTATATTCCTCAAATAAATGAATAAAGTGTAAGACCAAAATTACAATAATACAGATTTTCTGATTTTTCTAATTGTGATCTCATTTCATTTTACCTTGTCATTAAACTTGATTAATACCTCACTGTTAAATATTTTTTCTGCTTTATAATCACTTTTAAAGATTTTTAAGTTTCTTTAATGTTGACATTTTAAGTTTTAAGAATTAAATTTCATTCTTCCTGCTAATCATTCTCTCTGCTTGCCTTGAAATTATTGTGTTCACCCAAACAATTGATTTATTTCAGTTTTTCAGTTTTTATCAAATTTTAATGTTAATGAATATTAATGCATTAAATAATACATGTGTACAGTCTTAGAACAATGCTCGATGTATAATAAGCATTATCAAAGACTCCTTCCTTCCTTCCTTGAAAAAACACATTCAAGAATACATTTGATCAGAAAATGTTCCTCCTAAAAAAGTAAAGAGGTGGTATTGTATGTAAAAAGCACATGTAACTGCTTTAGCCCTGTGTTTCACTTAGGTGAACACCTGTAATAAATATATAACTCAGTCACTTATGAAGAAGTGATCCTTTCCAGTATTCTAAATATGCTTCCCAAGAAACACATATACTGTTGAAAGGCTTCACCTTATCCTCTTCACATATTATAAAGAATCTGCCTTTCATTACAAATTCGTATTCAGTCCTGCACCTTCAGCAATTTTCCACATGCCTACGTATTCTCTCTGCATACGACCAATTGGAAAAAGGAAGAATCGGTTACCAACAATGCTTCTTCATCAGTAGGGCTATAATTTACTTCTATAAAAATACCTCAAGAAGAGAGAATGAGGTGCTTCTTTCAAAATCCCTTCTCCACATACCTGTTGCACTGTGAAAGCTGCCATTGTTAACTCTGTATGGAAGAAACTTGGTCTCTTTTCTATCTACTATGACTATTTATACGATAATAGAAGACCTGAATCATATTAATTGTGCTGTTTTATAACTTAACAATTAATCTCAAGGGAATTGGATCTGAAAATAAAAAAAAAAAACACCTTGCCATTGTAAAGTTAAAGAGCTTAAATGAGCCTAATGCACCCTTGCCTCCTCTCAGGAGTCTCTGCTCACCTAGATTTTCCTCACCTGCCCCACTGAAAGCCCAAAGTCTGCCATGACAGAAAGGCTGTAGTAAGAAATTATGAACTGCAGAGTTGTAGGTGGCACTACAGAACAAAATCCCAACCACACATAAATGGTTCAAGTGGAAAAATGGATGTGTGTCCTCCAACTCTGTAAGACCACCTTGGATGATCACAGTCCATACTGTGTCTAACATTTTAGATACTGAGAAGAGGCTTTACTATCCACTATTTTTTTTTTTGCATGAATGTCCCTGAAATAATTTATCTCATCAAACCTCTTAGACCTGGAAGAATCAGGCATCAATATATCTTTAAGTAACTTCTGTTGTTATACCAAAATCTTTTCAGATGTTACTTAGTTTAAATCTATTCCTATGTTCATTAAGTACCTATGTTTTCATTTATCTTTTCTGAAATGTGACAGTTCATTTCCTATTGATGGGACAGCCTTGGAAACCTGGATAATTCAGATATAGATGAGATATAACACTGGCCACTGGAAGACATCTGGGTCCTGCTGGAATTAAAATTAAAGCTATTTTGGTGATCTTAGTTCCGCCCATGGTCACTCTGAGGGTGTGCAGTTGTGTAGTTTCATGGAGTAGAGAGCTTCGAAGTGCTGACTCTTGGCTGAATGATCTTTTGTCTCCCACTTGAAATCTTAATAGTTTTTAAACAAAGTGCTCTACATTTTCATTTTGTGCTGGGCCCCACAAAATTGTAAATGCCCTAGCCCATCCTCTCCAAGAAGTTCTACTTAAGGAAGAGAAAGAAGAATAACAAAAATCTGTTTTTCTTTCACAGCATATTTAGATCTATTATGGCGTAAAAATATATATGAAAGTGTTTTTTTACAAAATATTTACAAATATTTAGCATAAAAGATTAGCACAGTTGTTAGCCAAGAAGTTAGAACTTAATTTTTAAATAGTCAGCAAAAGACATATCTACACAAAAGTTGCTGTTACCTTCTCTCTCCTCTGGTAGAGGCAGTGAGTCACATCCGACAAACCTTAGTTCTATAAAGAATCGCTTCAGTATTCTCTTTAAACTACATAGATGAGAGACAAGCCACAGGGGAAGACTAAATCTTAAATGTGTTTTTAAGAGCTAAATAACATACACAGAGCAAGGGGAATGAATCTTTTACCCTCTCCTTTTGAAGTTCACTATTATGAGACTATTTCCAAGAAACTGAAATATAGTAGTTCTTCCTTATCCATGGTTCCAGTTAACTGTGGTTCAAAAATATTAAATAGAAAAGAAATTCCAGAAACAAACAATTCATCAATTTTAAATTGTGTGCTGTTCTGAGTGACATATTAAAATCTCATGCTGTCTCTCTCCATTTCCCCTGGGAAATGAATCACCCCTTTGTCCAGCGTATCCATTATATATACACTACCCACCTACTAGTCACTTGTAGCCATCTCAGTTATCAGTAACTCTTGAAGTAATAGAGTGCTTGTGATCAAGGAACCCTTATGTAGCAGCCTAACACTATGCCACAATGCCTGTGTTATTCATCTCACTTCATTTCATCATGTAGGAATTGGATTATCTTACATCGTTACAAGGTGAGCATAGTGCAATTAAAATATTGTATGAGAGGGCTGGGCACTGGTGGTACATATCTATAATCCCCGCTACTCGGGAGGCTGAGGCAGGAGGATTCCAAGTTTGATGCCAGTCTACCAGCTTAGCAAGACCCTGTCTCAAAATACAAAGTAAAAAGGGTGGGAGGTGTGGCTCAGTGAAAAGTACCCTTGGTTCAATCCCCAGTATCACAAAAAGAGAGAGAAAGAAAGGTATTAGGTGTGTGAGAGAGACAAAATTTACATAAGTATGACACAGTAAGTTGTTATAATTGTTCTATTTGATTTTTAGTCATTGTTGTTGTCTTTTACCATGTTTAATTCATAAATTAAACTTTACCATAGGTACGCACGCATGCATAAGAAGATATACATAGTATAGGGATTCAGTACTACCTGTAGTTTCAGGCATCCCCTTTGTTGGGGGGTGTGAGTTTTGGAACATATCCCATGGATAAAGGGAGACTACTGTATACTATTTTAGACCAACTGGCAAGGAGAAACAATAGAGCTTCCTCAAATGAAATAGACCATGGCAGGGTCGAAGAGGATTGATGATATACAGAGACAAAATCAAAACCTTAAAACAATACACAGCTGAGCAGAAATGATATATGTCGAAGCCTCAGAAAACTGTTAAAGGAACCTCTCTAATCCTGAGAACAAGATTTAAGACTAAGCTCTGTGGTGACTCTGTAATGAGCACAATTCACTTCTTCTTCCCAAACCTTTAGAAGCTACAATTTCTCCACATAGCCCCACACTCCACGCATCTTTGTGGCTAGGATGGCCTTTGGACAAGGTGACCACCTATTTTAAACACTGACACCTTGTAGCAGCCTGGAAGAATTGAATCTTTGGATTCAGTCTCCAGAGAAAGTAACCCAAAGAGAAAATCTAAAATGAAATGAGAAAACTGTCTAAATACTACAGAGATAGGACTTTATTTTGTACTTTGAGCTGGAGGAAAGGGATATATTACTTACATAAATATACACATTTTAATGGATTACAGGAGTGTAGAATTTGAATTAATTACAAATAGTCATGCAAGCATATCTTGCTTGTTTGTTTGTTTTTGTTTTTGGTACAGAGGATCAAACCTAGGGGCGCTTAACCACTGAGCCACAACTCCAGCCTCCAGCCTTTTCTGTACTTTGAGTCAGGGTCTTGTTGAGTTGCTGAGTGCCTCGATTTTGCTGAGGCTGGCTTTGAACTAGTGATCCTCCTGCCTCAGCTTCCCTAGCTGCTGAGATTACAGGCGTGTGCCAACGCGCCTAGCCTTACTTGTTTATTTGTAACATAGCAAACAGCTACAACTTGAACTAGATTGACACTACCTTACACACCTCTACATGCTGCCTTCTGCCCATCACCCCAGGAAGCTACTGCCTTGAATTCTGTGTTTTTCCTTTTTTGTATTCATTTAATAGCCATGCCATGTATATTTGTATAACTAAATCAAAATATTGTTTGGTTTGTTTTTAGAACTCTTTTTATAAAATGAGTACCCTGTTCTTGGTTGTTTTTTGAAATATGTCTTGCTTTTATTTTTTTTCCACTGAACTGTAGGTAGCTGCAGTTCATTTATTTCACTTACACAATTATTTGTTTATCTTTGCTCCAATCAATTGTCATTTGAATTATTTCTAATTATTTTGCTATTAAGAGCAATGATACCTTGAACATTCCAGAGCAAGTCCCCTGGAGCATATATTCAAGAGATTTTCTTGGAAATAGACATGAGAAAGTAATGTAGAGTCAGAAAAAGTATGAATCATATGTCCATATGACAAAAACAAATAGTATTACCAATGGCTGTACTAATTGACATTCTCATAATTAAGATACAGAATTTCTATTGACCTCCATCCAACACAAGGCATTATGAGGGTTAAGTTTTTGACAACCTAAAGAAGAGAGAAAAGTAGTAATTTAATGTAGTCTTGATTTCTGTTTTCCTGATTACCAATGAGGTAGAACATTTCTTTGTTTATTGTTCTTATTTATTTTCTCTTCTGTGAAATTTTGTAATTTCTTTTGCATATTTTCCTTTTCTTCTTGATTTATAAAAATTATTTAAAATGTTTATAATAACCTCCTGTCAATTAAAAGCAAATGTATTCTTCCAGCAGAAAACTTTTCTTTTCAGATATTTTTGGATAAACAAAAGCTCTTTCCTACAGCTCATTTTATCATTTTGTGTGTTGGTGGATATGTGTTATTTTAAGTTCTCTTTCCCTATGTCAAAGTCAGACAAATTTTGATCCATAGTTTATATTGAAATTTTTTTTCTTTTTAACGTTCAGATTTTTAGTCCATCCAGAAATATATATAATGTGAAGTAAGAATATAACAATTATTTCATGTAAACCATCTTTCCCCAGTTCCCTTTATTGAGTAGATCGGCCTTTTCCCATTGATCTATTAAGTAGATATGCAATATATCAATGTCCATGTACATCTAATTCCATTTGCGAACTCATTTCACATTACACAAATGCCACATTGCTTTGGTCACCCCAGCTTCACACTGGCTCTTTATATTTAACAGAAAAAGCTGTTATTACTGTTTTCATCATCATCTCCTCCTCCTCCTTCCTCTTCTTCCTGCTCTTCTTCTTCTGCCTCCTCCTCCTGGCTTTCTCTTCCTCGTTTTCCTCCTTCTCCTTTTCCTAACATGTCCTGGGTAACTTTGCTCTTTTAAACATCTACATTAATTAGATTTTTTAAGTTCTGCAAAAGCGATATTGGCTCTTGAGTGGATAAGTTATTATTTCTTTGATATTAAATCCTCCTATCCAGGAAAATTGGCTAGATTCATATTTATTTGGTATTTTTAATGCACTTCAGTAAACTTCCTAAAGAGTCTACAAATAAATTTGGTATAACTTTTGATAGCTTTATTTCTGTGTACTTCACAATTTTTGTTTGTATCTTTTGAAATTGTTTCCTATTTGCTTTTTACTAGTGTAAACATTATGTTTTGTGTATTGGTCCACCTGGTATACAGGCAACTTGCTAAATTCTACTGTTATTTAAAATGTTTATCCAGCAAGTCCTTTATATTTACTATATGGTGAATAATATCATCTGCAAATAATTATGGTCTTATTTCCCCCTTTCCAATCCTTTAAATCTTTAATTTTTTTTCTTAATATATTTTACCAAGACCTCTCCAATGATGTTGAGTTGTAATTATAAAATAATGAAATTGGTTTTTTTTAAAAAAACTCACTTATACCTCTTGTGACATTAAAAATGTCTTTTAGAGATGATATCATTGTATAAAATGCTCTTTAGAGATGACATCATAGTATAAAATCTTTTGGGAACTACTTGCTGATGCTCTTAATTCAGACACTCCCCCCTACCCCAAGTTAGTCTTTTTCATTAGAATATGTGATCATTTCTAGAAAACAAACACCCATCAAATTACTGTGGCTTAGCTTGAAATGCTTCTTACTGTCTCTAAAATCCAGTCCACACTCAGGATACTTTTAAAGATGTGTATTTACCATGCCAAACAGTGAAAATTAGATTGATGTCAAGTCAGCCTAATGGCTTCTTTCTCCTCTAAATTACTAAAGGACTCATTATGACAATATTTGGCCACTCAAATGCTCCTTTTAAAAATATTTTTAAAGTTCGTTTTAATTAAACTGATCTCAATTGGAAGCAAATGCCCTCATGGATCCACAAATTGAAGACCGAACATGTTCCCCAGGCACCATGCTATTCACCACAAACCTAAGTAAAACTTCTAGCAAACATTCTGCTAGGGTTTTGGTGAGGAATGTTGTTGCTTTTGTTGGGGCCCTGGTTACAGTGCTATAGAGCTGCACAGCTTGAGTGGTCTGCCCTTAGTCCTGTTTTCCATTAATCCTGTTATTCTTAGTGCACAATTTTAAGGCCACTGTGTGTTGAGGTACCTATACATTATACTAAAGCAGAAACACCTGAGATAGTCTGTGACCATTCCAAATGAATTAAGCATTGGAATTGTTCACCTAAAGTCCATACCCCATTCAGATGGTTTCAATGGCAAGTTCTACTGAATATATAAAGACCAATTATTCTCGTCTTACACAAACTATGACACAGAAAATGGTCGATTTTCCAAAAGACATTATTTGTTCTTTTTAGTTGTACATGACAGTACAATATATTTTGACATATCATACATACATGGAGTATAACTTCCCGTTCTTGTGTTTGTACATGATGTGGAGTTACACTGGTTGTGTGTTCATGTATGAACATAGGAAAGTCATGTCCAATTCATTCTACTCTCTTTCCTATTCCCATCCCCCATTCCTTCCACCCATTCTCCTCTGTTCAATTGGGTGAACCTCCACTCCACCCCCTCCTCCAGCCTATTCTGAATCATCCTTCACATACCAAAGAGAACATTTGGCCATTAGTTTTGGGGGAGGATTAGCTTATTTCACTTAGCATAATACTCTCCAGTTTCATCCATTTCCCAGCAAATGCTATAATGCCATTCTTCTTCATGGCTGAATATTATTCCATTGTGTATATGTACCACATTTTCTTTATCCATTCATCCATTGAAAGGCACCTAGGTTGTTTCCATAGCTTAACTATTGTGAATCAAGCTGCTATCAGCTGCTATGAACACTGATGTGGCCATATCACTTTAGTATGCTGATTTTAAGTCCTGTGGGTATATGCCAAGGAGTGAGATAACTGGGACAAATCATGGTTCGTTTTCAAGTTTTCTGAGGAATCTCTATACTGCTTTCCAGAGTGGTTGTACCAATTTGCAGTTTCACCAGCAATGTATGAGTGTACCTTTTCCCTCATACCCTTGGCAGCATTTATTGTTACTTGTATTTTTAATAATTGCCATTCTGACTTGAGTGAGATGAAATCTCAATGTAGTTTTAATTTGCATTTCTCTAATTGCTAGTGATGTTGAACATTTTTCATATATTTGTTGACCGATTATATTTCTTATTCTATGAAGTGTCTGTTCAGTTCCTTTGATCATTTATTGATTGAGTTGTTTTATCTTTTTTTAGTGTCAAGTTTTTTAGTTATTTTTATATCCTGGAGATTAATGCTCCATCTGAGGTGCAGGTGGCAAAGATTTTCTCTCATTCTGTAGGCTCTCACTTCATGTTCTTGATTGTTTCCTGTACTATGAAGAAGCTTTTCAGTTTGTTCCCATTCCATCTATTGATTCTTGGTTTTACCTCTTATGCTATAGGAATCTTGTTGAGGAAGTCAGTTCCTAAGCCAACATGATGTAAATTCTGCTTACTTTTTCTTCTAGAAAGTATAGGACCTCTGGTCTAATGCTTAGGTCCTTGATCCACTTTGAGTTGAGTTTTGTGCAGGGTGAGAGATAGGAGTTCCATTTCAATCTGCTACATATGGATTTCCATTTTCCCCAGCACCATTTGTTGAAGAGGTTATCTTTTCTCCAATGAATGTTTTTGGCACCTTTGTCTAGTATGAGATAACTGTATTTATGTGGGTTCGTCTCTTTTTCTTCTATTCTGTACCATTGGTCTACATGTCTGTTTTGATGGCAATACCATGCTGTTTTTGTTACTATAGCTCTACAGTAGAATTTAAGGTCTTTTATTATGATGTGTACATACTTTTGATTTAACAAGTTGTCTCAAAAGTTTATAGGGAATTACAAAGAGCCTCACATACCTAAACTTTGCAAATTAATAAGGAAGATGAAGAATAAAAAATTGGATGAAAGGAATTTTTTTTTACCATATTTCCTGTTAGAATATAAAATTATAGTATCAAAAGAAAATGAGATACTGGTAAAGGGATAAGTAGATCAATGATACTTCAAATAGCTCAAAACGTTTTTCTATATATGTGTGGAAAATTAAATTACTTATCACAAAGAATAGAATAATTGGGAATGATTAGATTTTTTAACAAATGGTACTGGGCAACTGGTTATATGGAAAGAATAGATGAAACCAGATCCTATCTCACACCATACATAACAATGAATTCCAGGTGAATTAAAAACTTATGTGTAAATGACAAAGATATAAAACCCTTAGAATGCAATCTAGGAAAATACCTTTATGATCTCATAGTAAATTGTTATGGTTTAGATCTGAGGTGTCCCCCAAAAGCTCATGTGTGAAACAATGCAAGAATTTTCAGAGGTGAAATGATTAGATTATGAGAGATGTTAACTAATTGGTGGATTAATCCACTGATATGGATTAACTGGGCAGTAACTGTAATGACTCTAAGATGTCGTTGGAGGAGGTGGGTCACTGGGACATGCCTTTGAGGTTGATAATCTGCCCTTGGTGAACAAAGCACTAGTTGCCATGTCCTGAGCTGTTTTCTTCTGCCATGCCCTTCTGTCATGACATTCTGCCTCACTTGGGGCCCAGAGCTATAGAGTCAGCCAACTGTGGACTGAACCTCTAAAACCATAAGCCAAAATAAACTTCTGTCTCTGTTTGTCTTGTCAGGGCTTTTGTCACAGTGACAAAAAGCTAACTAAAACTGGATGGATTACTTCAGTCACAAAAAGCATAAAACATAAAGAAATTTAATGCATTTAACTAGTGTGAAGAATTTATGTTTAGCAACAATTATCATATGGTATTGAATAAATAAGGTACTAACTAGGGGAAGACATTTGTCACACATTTAATCGACACCAAATTATCATCAGGAATATGCAAACCAACTAGAAAAGTAATAACAATAGCAATAATGTTATTTTTCCTAAACTAAGTAAGCTGAAATAATGCTCATGCTGATTTCATGTCTAACATTCATACCTTACATATATTTTGCTACATATTTCATTCCATATTCATTTTAAACTCCTCTTTTTTTGTAAAGATAAATCATCACAATTACATGCACCTTTTGCAGCTATAGAAATAGGCCTGAATTGCTTTTGGAGAGAAGGAAGCACTACTGGGCATGAGCAGAGAGCCATCAGGCAAGTTCAAAAGAGTTATTATGCTTGAGGTAATTGGGTGAAGAGTATTCTAAAGAGTAGTGATAGAATGTTCAAAGTCTGAGAGGTCTGAAAAGGTGTGGAGTTTTCAGGCAGTTTAAGTACCTTGGTATGCCTGAAATACAGTATGTTTGGGGAGGAAAAAATGGCTGGAGATACAGATAGAAAAATAAGGAAGATAGACCACAGAAGGGCTTTCATGCTGGCTGAGAAATCTGGACATCTGATATAATACAAAAATAATATATATAGCCATTTAAGGATGTTCAACAGCAAAAAGACATGGTCAAATTTGAATTTCAGATGAATGTGTGGCTACTGGATGGAAAATGGACTGGAGAAATCAAGACCTGATGAATGAAAACCAGTTGTGGTATTTAACCAGAGTCCATGGGCAGGAATGTGAGACCTTGGATTAAGATTCATGGCCCATACTTGATTGGGTGTGGGGAGTAAGGAGAGAGGTCAAGGATTGATCCCAGATTTCCAGCTTGAACAATTGCATGGATAATGTTGTCATTCCATAGAAGTTATAGAAGGGGAATGTTGAGTAACTAGAGGATTTCATTCAGTTTGGCACATACGAATTTTGGGTACCTGCTGAAAAGGATAAGCCCAACAGACAGACGGGAAACAGCACTGGCTTATGTTATGCAAATTAGACCAAAAGAGGAACTAGGAGAAAGTGTTAAGTGTGATTACAACCACGGCCTTCCGGGTTTGCTCTATCAATTACTATCAATTAGACAGAAAGAATGACATGTGATGCTGTTATCTGAGCTCAAAATTGATAGTCAGGGATTTATTTTTAAATTTTATCTCTGCAACAATGAACCAGTTGATAGTAGTAAAATGAACTGCAAATCATAAATCTAATTTGTTGACCATAAGCTATGAACTATACACTGTACATTATCCAAACACTTTGACAGAAGCAATCTCATTTAGTTTCTAGAAAACCTCATTTTATTTTCAGGAAAATTCCAGAGGGTTGGAGAATATACTGGTCTTGCTCACATCTGTGTCCTTGCCATCTGGCAAACAAATTAATTGGCATAGTATGTATGTCCAATAGGTACTAGTTAAGTAAATTAATAACTGATGAATAAATCTTCATAAGAACCCTGAAAACTGTATTGTCCATTTACAAACAATACAATTGAAATTTAAAGAGATACAGTAAATTTCTTTCTGCTGTTGAACATTGCTTAAACAGCTAATACTAGCCATTGTTTGAATACATTGTTTGAATACAAACTTGGGCAGATATTTGATTTCTAGGATATCGTCTCTCCTCCTCCGCCTTTTCCTGCCCCCCCCCCCAATACATAGAGCTAAACTGTAATTTAGTTGTGAATATTCTGACATAGCATTGTGGTGACTCTACCTCTACTCTAGTAGTTGGTAGTAAAATAGATGTTACTGTGGTATTTTGCTGTGTTTTATTTTATTGTTTTAGTAACATGAACTATGGAAGGAAAACCAACATATTATCTATGTGTTTTTTCCTTATTTCCCAAACTTTGTAATTTTCTATAATTAAGACAACATACAAACAGGAAAAAAATTTTAAGCCATTTAAAAACAAAGTTATCAACACCTTTCAAACATGTGATATCATTCTTTGTGAATCTTTCTGTTTGCAAAAGTAGTCTTGAGAGAATTTCAAATAATAGTAATTAAATGTGTTGATTGGCTCATTTCCAATGCCCTCTGCACTTCATTTGCAGTTTGCAATTTGTTTGACCTAAGTCCCTAGTCTAAAGAGTCAAGTATAAGCAACATCACTCATACTTTGTTCTCACTTATCAAACTTCTGAGTAAATAGAGACCACAGGGCATCATTAACACATCTGTTGTTTGGTGTTGGTCATAAAGAAAAATAATTCCACATTTGTAAGTCCCTGGTGAGGGAGTTTCACTTAATGGAGATAAAATGTTTATCACAGAATTTTATTTGAAGAACAAAATGCTTGGGGGAATTCTCAAACTATTAAGTAAAGGCCAAGTGTAAATCTCAGAAAGAAAACTTTAGCTGATGCAAAAGAAGCGAAACAGTAATTGGCATCTTAGTCTGCCTTCTTATCTGATGTAAATATGTTTACAGAGGTGGCATCAGGAGCCAAAAACAAGGAGCCACGTATCTGGAAGATTTCTGAAATCTTAGGAAAACCATTCAACTGACACCACACCTCAGCCCTTGGATGATACAAGAAAACCCTTATTCAACATTCATTTCATTTGTCCTTTAGAGGATAATTTCAAATTTCAAAATTATAAGTAAATTACCCACACCAAACAAATTAAGCTTTTCTATCAAAAGAGGAAATAGTAATACAGTACAGGCCAACTTTCTTCTTAGTAGCAAGAATTGTTTTGCTTATGTTGGATTGTTGTTTTCATTACCTGTTTCCACTGAATCGTGACTGTGGGTTTTTAGCAGTTCTTATGATTTTACTTACGATTTTACAAGGCCTTACCCACAGAGCTCATAGCCAGGGCTTCTGAGTTCATTATTAATTGTGATACAGTGTTCATTATTCCTCTAAATTTTCACCCTACTATATACACTGAAAATCAACTTAGAATTCCTTTTTCTTAAAGCTCTAAATAAATGTTTCTTACAATAAATGTATTCATTCCAAAGAACCTGAGTCATTGATTGAAACTGCAGGTTTCTGAATCTCAGCCAAATCACCCTGAATCATTGTGATACTTCAAGTATAAGCCTAGCTAGAAGGCCTTAAGCCAAATCTAATTAGTAGTTTCGGGATAGGCTTTAATAATTTATCTTTTAAAATATTTTTCTGATAATAAAAAATACACATTTATGGCCAAAATTAAGCCCATATAGGTACATCTGACTAGGGATAAAACTATTCATTCCCTATAATTTCCCCACAGTTGGCCTCATTTTCTGAAATAGAAAAGGAGGTAGAGTTTGTAGCCTGACAGTCTTAGGCCCAAATTTTGTCTCTATGTTTTATTAGCTGTCTCTATCTTTTATTACCCTTTGGACTTCTTACTATCCTTTATTTGTTTATTCACCTAGTAAAGCTGTATGGAGTGCCCTCTGTGCCAGGCATGGTGCTAAGCTCAGGAACACAAAGACGAATGAAACATAGTCTCTAACTTCTGCGAGTCACAGTGCAGGGGGCAGAGGACACTGTAATGTACTAATGTGCTGACAAGGACTGTGTGGAACGTGTTGGGAATTCAGAGACCTACCTACCTACCTGAGGGAATTAAAAATGGCTTCTCGAACAGGTAATCGCAAGGCTAGTGTTTTAGGATAAGTTAATGTCAGCTAGTTACAACATGGGTTTGGGTCGGAGGCATTTCAGGTATACGGAGCACTAGAAGCAAAGACTTAAGGAATGGAAAACACAGAAACTACAATTAGAGCTGGACTTTTAACACATGCTTGTCTGGTGCCAAAGCTAGAAGTTTTTTTTTTTTTTTTTGGTACTGGGGATTGAACTCAGGGGCACTCGACCACTGAGCCACATCCCCAGCCCTATTTTGTGTTTTATGTAGAGACAGGGTCTCACTGACTTGCTTAGCGCCTCGCTGTTGCTGAGGCTGGCCTTGAACTTGTGATTCTCCTGCCTCAGCCTCCCTAGGTGCTGGGATTATAGGTGTGCGCCACTGTGACCGGCTTAGAAGATTTTTTTTTTTTTTATGTCAGGTGCTTTAGGAATTTGTATCAGTGTGTCATAAGGTTATACAATATTTACTTAACTTCATTAGGTAGACAATAGTTTTGTAGTCAGATATCAACATATAAAAATTATAATTATATCATCCATCATATATAATTACAAATGTTTATAATTATGAAGATTATATGTGTATGTATATTTATTTTATATAAATTATTTTTTATAGAGATAAAATTTCCATGATCTCTCAAACATACAATGACATC
The DNA here is from genome assembly GCA_004024805.1 of Geosciurus inauris. Taxonomy (NCBI): domain Eukaryota; kingdom Metazoa; phylum Chordata; class Mammalia; order Rodentia; family Sciuridae; genus Geosciurus; species Geosciurus inauris. The sequence continues at coordinate 25,774 of PVHX01006273.1, forward strand.
ACAGAATAAAAATGTATAAATGTCTCACCAGGTTACATACTTCTACAGAGACTTTTGAAAAATTTTGGTTTTTTTCACATAATTAGTATAATTATGGAAAAAATGTCAGAATTCTGCTTTTGTTTTTTAAAAGATAAGTAATATCTTTCCTTGTCAATTTTTCTGTGTGTAGTACCTTAGTATCTACTGAGTGAGCACCACAATAGCACATACCAATAAAATGACTAGGGATGATGCTAAAGGTGTATGTTTGTGGAGTGTTTTTGTGCATGGGGCCACATGCTAAGCAGTATCTCCCATCGTAATATTCAGTAGTCTATTGAGGTAAGTGGCATTATGATCCTCATTTTGCACATGAGTAGACCCAGCGTTTGGGGTTCTGAAGTAACTCTGTCTGATCAACATTGGAACCAGAATGTAAACCTATGTCATCTGCCCTCAGGTTTGTCCTCTTCAGTATGGATCATCTTCTTGACATAGGTCCTCCCCAGTAGTAACTGGAGTTGAAAACATTACACATCATATTGTAAAACCATTGACCAATAAACACATTTTGGCATTTATTGCCTCAGTTTTTGCTTATCTAACTTACACCTTTACAAGAAGAATAGCTGCCATTGATAAATCATGGAGTGGCTTAACTTTAAGCTCCTATGTCTTTTTAACTTATAAATATGCTGAGAAATTTTAAATTTGTGTAAGTCCATGATGTCTTCCTTTTGGGAAAGGTCAAAGGCAGAAACAGATGCTGAGGCTGATCTGACTCACAACAGTACCAGCCCGGATAGAACAAGCCAAGTGGAATGTCACAGCAGCACAAATTCACTGGCAGCTTAGGGACCTGAATAAGAAATTTTTGGAAAAGAAGAGAGGTGGAAAATAAATATGAGGACAAGTTTACTTTCTTTGAATTTTTTTTTCCAGTTGGTTACACACTCAGCTTTGGAAAATGCATAAGTATCACTTTTAAAAATATTAAAAGTGGAGCTGAGTACGTAGCTCTGTGGCAGAGTGATTTCTTAGCATGTATGAGGCTCTGGATTCAATCCCCAGTACCACAACAAAAAAATAAATTAAATTATAATTTAAAAACACAGCAAAAAGCAAAAGAAAATTTCACTTTGATTCTTACATCGTCTAGATTATTTCAGTGCCTATCTCAAGTACTGAAGAATGGTTTTGTTGGTACTCTTCTTAGTCTGCTAAATTTAAAAACACAAATCATTCTTCATATATGATTCCACATTTAATATTCAAGCTCTTGGTGACAGTGTACAACTAAACAGAGACTGTGGCTTACCAGTATCCACAGTGGACTGGCAAATATTTATTGCAAAGATTGGATTTCTGAATTCTGACTTCAAGGACCAAGCTTAAATTCATGATGAAATTTCCAATTCACTGATCTCTGAAGATAGCATTATTATTAGTAGAAAGTCATTTCCAATAATCTTCCTTGCTAGTATTTTTTTGTTTTGTCCCATCTGGAGTAGAAATTTATACGAATACTTCTCTTTGAGAGGAGAGTAGAAAATGAGACTGGTCTAATTGGAAGATGTCTTGACTGGGGGAAAAAGTATCATTTATCATGTTGTTGCAATAGTTTTATTGGTATTCACCATATTCTTATATATTAAGTTAAAGTCCTTTTCATAGACACAATCAAAAACTATTCATAGAATGCTGTCTGGGACTTGGAATCCATAAGGGTTGGGTAATTCAATTTGGAAATGGGCAGACAGGTAGGCAGTTCTAAAGTCTGGGGAGCAAAAATTCTGATACTATCCCAAGAGCAGTCTGATCATGACATTACCACTTGTAAGGAATGGAAATCCACATTTTTAACTAATGATTCTGTAAAAAATCATGTCTTTCTCCCTTTTCTTAAGATTCAATTCTGGAGGGGCTGGGATTGTGGCTCAGTGGTAGAGCATTTGCCTCGCATGCGTGAGGCACTGAGTTCAATCCTCAGCACCACATAAAAATAAATAAAATAAAGATATTGTGTCCATCTACAACTAAAAAAATATTTTTTAAAAAAATATTCAATTCTGGAGAAAGACCTGAAAATTTTAACTGAGGTCATCTATTTATGCGTTTAAAGGGAGAGGGAGGAGGCCAGTTTCTTCATTATAGTTCCAGAAGATTCTGTTCTGTTGGAATTTATCTAAAGCTAATTGGATTCCAGTTGGGGAATGGACTCTGGAAGACCAAAAGATCCAAATAGCTTCTGCCTGAGCAAACACAAGCTACAGTGAAATAGGGAATATGGACAGACAAAGCCAACCTTTCTGCATGTTTTGATGAATGGTTTGGTTATTTCTTACTACGAGCTTACAAAAAGGATAGGCAAAGGGCTCTGTTAGTACTAAATCAACAATGTAGAATTACCTAAGTCATGATCTTGTTCCAAGAAAACATGACATCAATTAAAGCCTGAGTAATTTAAAATAGGTATATGATAAGTATGACTCTTAACCACTATTATCAAAATTGCTCTAGAAATTCTGATTTCTAGAGCATAGTAAAGACTATACATAAGAATTATTATTAAATCATTATTATTGAAAAGGAGATAAAACAGCATTATGGATAACATCATTGTATATAATGAAAACCTTAATAAGCCAACTTGAAATTTAATATAAACTTTATTGTATATCTGCAATAATGTTTAGATAAAAATAAAATAGTTTCAAAAATTTATTCAACATTTAGAAATAATCTTGGAGAAACATGTGGGAGCAAATGAAGAGAACCTCAGGAACTTGCTGTAAAGGATAAAAAACTCTCAAAGTGCTTTTTATTTTCTTTTAAAATTTTGAAACATTGGTCTCACAGGGGAATAAATTCAAGGCAGTGTTTTAAAAGAAGAGATTAGGGGAAACTTGTCTTAGCCCATACTAAATTAAAAGGTCACTCATACAGTTTTTAAATGTATTAGAAAAACAGTCTAGCCAGATCAATGAGACAAAATATAGTGCTTAAATAGACTGTAATAAATGGAAAGATTTAATATAGCCCTAGATTTGTGAATAGACATATATAGGCAGGAGTGTGCACTTTAGTTTTGTTTAAAATTTGCCACCTTTCCCAACTTACTTGGGCAAAAATTGCTATTATTGAATAAATTCAAATTTCTGATGATACTTAACCTGAAACAAACCATGTGAAGTTTATGTAAGAAAAAGCTCAATTTCAGATCAATGTATATAATTTAGAATGCTTTCCATTTCCTATTAAGGCACATTTTTGGAAACCCACCCTTTTTTGTTTCTTTTTGTAGATACCATCTTAGTAGGCATGGTATGTCTATTCTGATTGCTATCAATCATGTTTACCAGCTGTGATGTATGATTGCCTCTCTTCTGTATAGCACAGAGCCCAGCAAAGTGAACTTATTTTATTCTGGATATATTTTGAATCCACCATGCAAGATATAACCTTAAAATATAGTTAAATTCTTTTAGACATTTTCATAGCTTCAGTAGCAAGTAACCAACAGAACAAAATTTCATTGCTATTATTAAAAAATAAGAAACAACTGAAGTAGTAGATGATAGGGAAATGATTATAAAAATCCTTGTACAAAAAAGACACAGGCAGACACAAAAATCCACAGATGCTAAATCCTTTATATAATGTAGCATAGCATTTGCATATAATCTGTGACATCTTCCCCTATACTTCATATCATCTGTAGACAACTTAAAATATCTAATACCATGTAAATGCTATGTTAATAGTTACTATATTGAAAACTATAATAATTACAAATTAAAAAGGTCTGTAAGTGTTCAACACAGGCACAGTATTTTATTTCCAAAAATTTTTGTTCTAAGATTGCTTGAATTTGCAGATGCAGAATCTGAATATATGAAGGGCCAACTGTACATATATGACAAATTCATATATATAAATGCGACAAAATCATTCCAATTTGCATCCCCAAATACAGCCTTATAGTTTCTACTACTGAATCACTTAGTAAGGTAAGTGCCAACTTAGGGAATTTCATCTTCCATAACCACTTAGTAAGGTAAGTGCTAACTCATGGAAGTTCATATAAGGGCAAGAAAATTTCTTTAAAAGAATCCCTCCCCCTTCTCTTTCATGTTGCTGGGGATCAAGCCAGGGCCTTGTACATGCTAATGAAGTGCTTTATCACTGAGCTACACCCCTAGTTTTAGGAAAGGTTCCTTAAAATATAGGTCCTTAAATACTAGGTTTTCAAAACTTGTGTATGTATTGTAAGAATGGCTAAGATTGCACCTACCTTGCCCCATATAGGATAAGCATAACTTGGCTCACCGTAAGTACTTTGACTGGAATAACCAAAGAAAGATCCATGTAGTTAGTACATTTGGTTGGTTATGTTGTGTTTATGAATTGGACAACCAACTGTTTTGCAATGAAATTATTGTGGATTTGATTCTAAAAATAACTTACACCTGGATGAATCTCTTTGGAAAATTTTACCAAGTAGAACCATCTTCAGTGCTCTTCTGAACCAGGGATAGAAAAATGCATAAACCATTGGATTCAAAGTAGAGTTTAAGTAGCCAAACCAAATGAATGCATCATTCAAAGGGGGTGGAATAGTGTAGTTCAGGAAAGGATCCATGACTGTGCAGACAAAGAAAGGGCTCCAGCAAACCAGGAAAACTCCCATCATGATCCCTATGGTCTTCTCAGCTTTTCTTTTTTTGTTTTGTGAAATTCCATTTTTCTCTTCCAATCCAATTTGAAGTTTCTGATTTGTATGATTAATTGATCTTGCTTGCCCTTTAGCTATGAAATATATTCTGTAATAGATACACAACATAACAGACCCAGGTATATAGAAAGAAGTCAGAAAGGCCAGTACCCCAGATGTTTTGCTAAAGACGAGAGAGCAGGCCCCCGTGTAGTGAAAGTGTTTGTAATATGTCTCTTCATTTCCTTTGAAATTTAGCTCCAGGAAGATCATTCCAAATGCAAAAATAGCAGGCACGCTCCAACTAATGAAAATCATCACAAGAATTACCAAGATATTGATCCTGGCTTTGTATCTCAATGGGTCACACACTGCATAGTAGCGATCAATGGAAATGAAGGATAAGTGGAAAATGGAGGCTGAACTCAGCATAATGTCAGTGCTAGTATGAATTTTACAGAAGATCTCTCCAAAATACCAACAGTGCTCAACGGACCTCACCATGCTGTAAGGCATCACCAGGCACCCCAGCAGAAAGTCTACGATGGCCATGGAATGAATGAGCCAATTAGTGGGAGTGTGAAGTTGCTTGAAATGCAATATGGAAATAATGACTATCAGATTGCCAACCAGAGTGATCAGAATGATCAGTACCATTAAGCTGTACAATGAAGCACGGGCATCGCTTGACCAGTTGCTTTTCACACAGGAGATATTAATTATATTGTGGCAAAAGGGCATCATTCCTGACAACTCTCCACCAAGTTTATTTTTCCCTTTGTGTGTTGCATCATCTTTCTCCAGATCCATAATCAGTTTATAGTTCCTTCTCCTTTTATTTGCACATACCTATCCCAGAAACTTGGGAGGGGAGAAAAAGAGAGAGAGAGAAGAGTAAATCATCAGCAATTTGATTCCCTGCATTTTAAACACACTTACCTAGAGCTTCCTATTGAAGAATAATTATTTTGAAAGAAGCTTTATTTCCAAGTTCATTCCAATTCAGTGATTTTTTTAACTGCTAGTCGGAACTGGACATTTTGTTAAAACATAAAGCTAAATTATTAAGTTTAACTATATGAAACCTTCACATTTATAGGCCAGAGATCAAATGATGATTATCACCAGACATTTTGATCTGGACCCCTACATGCACTATTTCCCTTTTTTTCTTCTTTGTCTATTTTTTCTGTCTTTGTCCATGCTATTTGTCTAAAAAGCCAGAATCTAGTAGTGATATTACATTCTAAAGGGCAGATACAATTGCCAGAAAACTTAGAATTAAAATATGTTAGTGAAAAGAAACAAATATTTTAAATGTGTCTGTTTCATAGAATTAAGACCTGCTAGTGCTGACTTTTGTCCTTGGTCATATATATGATTCTTCTAATAACTGATTATAATGAAAGAAGCTTAATGACTTTATTTCCAGTTTGCAAAGCAATTCTATATATCTTCCAGGCATTATTTCATTTAACATGTTCTTTATTTATCTGTAATATCAACATCATTCCTTGTGAGAAAGACATGGTGTTTTGTTAGCCTCATTTTCCTGGCAGGAAATTGAGGTCTAGTTCATAAAATCATAGCAACTGGAATGTGATCTGAGGTCTTAATTCCTAGTTCAATATTTTTTTTAACCTGTAGAGTTTTTCTTTGCACTGTAGAAGGAATCAACTAAAAATAAACTAAAGAATATTAGGATTTGAATTTTCATATGAGAATTTATGACTTAAATAACATCATCCATAGTTAAGTGATTTTTGTGGTCTTACCGATTAAGGAATTTTAACATGCAGATCAAAGTTAATGGTGAGAAGTGATGTGGCATGGACGAAAGAGTCCAGAGATGAGAATCAGGAGAGCTGAGATTTGAAGCAGTCTGCAGACCTCTTTTTGTCTTTCTGTTTTTTGCTTTTTTTTTTAAAATCTCTGAAAACCATTATTTTTTATGAAATCCCAATGTATGAAACAGGTAAAAGGAAAACTTCATTAAAACAGAGATGTCACCTTCTACTAGGAGTCCTCTTCAGAGATCCATGAGACTCAGTTTGAAAATATTTCATTTGTTTTTATACAATTCTGTAATTCTAAGCCAATTTCTATATGTACAGAGGGAAGGAAGAAGAGGGGGAAGGAGAAAGGAGGAAGGAAAAAAAGAGAGAAGAGGACAGGAGGGTAAAAATATAAATATCTGACAATTAGTGAAGCCCTACAACCATCACTATGTTGTGAAAATGCTGGAAAATGGCAACAAGTTTTAGAATTCCAAGGGCCTGCCTTTCTTTTCATCTCTTCCCCTTCTCTCTGGGATGATGGTTTAGATTAACACCACACAGAAATCCAAATTTGCCCAAACTAGAATTGGAGGAATATAATATTTAGGTATAAAACTCCTATTTAATAAATTTGAAACTCCTCTCCCCCAATTTGCTACCATCTTCTATTCCTGGGAGAAAACATATTCATACAAATAAATGTGTAGATTTATTTGAATAGACATACAGCTTTATTCCAAGACAGAACAAATAGCTAACTAAAACAACTAGATTATTTGAACTAAACAATATTTGAATTATAAATAAAATTTAACTAAAAGAATGACGGCTTTTTTTACTATGAAATTTAACTAAACTCTGTTACTCAAATTACAGAACTTCTACTTAGATTCTTCTTTTTCTTCTTTCTTTTAATTATGCTATTAAAATAGTATGCTAGTATGGTATTTAAAAAACCAAGTATGGATGTACCACAGTAATAGAATGCATGCCTAGCGGGTACAGGCTATGAGTTGGATCCCCAGCAATACAAAAAAAAAAAAAAAAAATGAAGAAGCAATAAAACCCTAATTGCTGTTTAGAAGTGCTTGCTAAACAGAATAGTATTGGCATCAAAACAGGCATGAAGACCAATGGAATAGAATAAAAGACACAGAGACAAACCCACATAAATATAATTTATTTCATATTAGACAAATTATTAGACTAATTAATTCATATTAGACTAATTGTTTCATATTAGACAAAGGCACCATAAACATATATTGGAGAAAAGATAGCCTCTTCAACAAATGGTGCTGGGAAAAGTGGAAATCCATATGTAGTAGAATGAAATTTAACCTCTATCTCTCACCCTACACAAAACTCAACTCAAAGTGGATCAAAGACCTAGATATTAAACCAGATACCCTGCACCTACTAGAAGAAAATGTAGGCCCACTCCAATATGTCGGATTAGGAAATTCCTGAACAAGACTCCTAAAGCACAAGAAGTAAAGTCAAGAATCAATAAATGGGTGGTATCAAACTGAAAAACTTGTTCACAGCAAAGGAAAGGCTACAGAAGGGAAGAAATCTTTACCACCCACACTTCAAATAAGGTATTAATTTCCAGAATATACAAAGAACTCAAAAAACTTAACACCAAAATTAAAAAAAAACTCAATAAATGAGCAAAGGAACTGAACAGACACTTCACAGAAGAAGAAAGATAACTGGTCAACAAATATATGAAAAAATATTCAACATCACTAGCAATTAGAGAAATGCAAATTAAAAATTCACCAAGATTCCACCTTACTTCAACCACAATGTCACTTATCAAGAATAAAAGCAACAATAAATGCTAGTAAGGATGTACGGAAAAAGGGTACACTCATACATTGCTGGTGGGACTGCAAATTGGTACAACTCTGGAAATTAGTATAGAGATTCTTCAGAAAACTTGGTATGGAATCATTTTTTGACCAAGTTATCTCACTGCTTGGTATATATCCAAAGGAATTAAAAACAGCATACCACAGTGATGCAGCAACATCAATGTTTACAGCAGTTCAAGTCATAGCTAAGCTATGGAACCAACCTAGGTGCTCATAAATAGATGAATGGATAAAGACATTGTGGTATGTATACATAATGGAATATTACTCAGCTATAAATAAGAGTGAAATTATGACATTTTCCAGTAAATGGATGGATCTGGAGACTATAATGTTAAGTGAAATAAACTAATCCCCAGAATTCAAGGGTCAAATGTTTTCTCTGACATGTGAATGCTAACTCACAATAAGGGGGTGGGGAATAGACACTCATTGGATTAGACAAAAGGTAATGAAGGGAAGAGAGAGGGGATAGGAATAGGAAAAACAGTGGAATGAATCTGACATGACTTTTCTATGTACATATAGGAAATACACTACAGTTAATCTCAACATCGTTTACCTCTATAAGACCAGAATACTAATTAGCATGACATATATTCCATGCTCGTATAAACATATCAAGACATTCTACTGTCATGTATAACTAAAAAGAACAAATGAAAAAATTTTAAAGACCAAAAGAAGTGCTTCCTAAGTATTGACTTTCAAAACCATCTCTGTGCTGATGTTATAGTGAGGACTCTCAGCAGGAAGAGGGACACAGAGATCCAAAAACATAAGAAGGTGGAAACAAAGTAAGCTAACATTTTCAATATTTGAAAAAAAAATTCATAGAAGATGAAAAAGCCACCTGGCAACTTTCTATGCCTTGTATTTTGTAGATCTAAAATGTTCAGTCATTTCCCAAACAAACAAAAAATTAACTCAGAGGTAGATTCAAAATTCTATTTACTCATCTTGCCTACATAGAAGTTGAGCCACAAGCATAGTATCTTAGAAATTATTGATAATACTAATGCTACTTTGGTAGAATGATTTGTCCGACCTGATTGGTTTGAACCCTAAATGTCCCCCAAATCCCCTATGCTAAAGTCTTGGTAGTTAGCCTGTGGCATTCTTGGGAGGTTATGAAAAGTTTTTAGGAAGTGGAGCCTAGTTAAAGGAAGTTAGATCATTGGGGACATGTCCTTGAAGGGGATATTGGGATTGTAGTCTCTTTTTATTTCTGTCTCTCTCTCTGTCTTTTATGGCTTTGCCACAGGCCCAAAGCAGTGAGCAAGCAACCATGGTGTAATACCACTGTAACTATTAGCCAAAATAAAATCTTCCTCCCTTTGAGTTGTTTATCCTACGACTTATTTTTTTTTCAAGAATGGAAAACTGAGTAACTACTTGACCTAAAACACATCATTGTATAAATACTTTTGAAATATTACAATTTTCTTTTAGATGATTTATCATTTAAATAAATACTTTATTATAACATTATTAGTTGAATACTTTTCTAAGGATCTAAGGAAAAAATGGTTTTGTTTCCTCCAGCTTGAAAAAATTTAGCTAGCTAGAAATGATGATCCATGAATACAAATTATCAGGTTGAATATACAATAGTAATATGGAAAGTTAATAAATTTCTAGTTTATTATCTAGCTAAGCAAATAGTTCTCTCGAAATGATATAATCCTCTAATGTTTGGAAAGGGCATATGAATTAAAAATCTATTGGTAGGAGTTATCTAAAACAGATCTGTCTAACAGAACAGGAATTGCCTGGTAAAGTTCCCCAGCTTTCCGGTCAAAGCTAATCCACCATACCTTTCGTTCCTGGTTCCGTCCACCACACACTCCTGATTGCTCAGACTTTCAACTCCATGCTGCTCTCTACATCTCCTAAATTAATCTCACTTCCCACTCATTGTTACGTCCCAGACCCTTCCAAGTATACCCTCTGGTATTCATGGTCATCGTTCTGTTGCCTCAAATTCTTTTCTACACGTATTCTTCTCTTTGTTCTAACTAAAACTCCTTCCTCAGGATGCCTCTGCCCCAGTAGTAGTCTCAAGGGTGGCTGTTTTCCCTATCACAGTCCCTGTACCTCCCTCATATGATATGCTCTGGTCGAAGGGTCAGTATCCACTGTACTTATGGCCAATGAAGATCATCATTACTTCTTGCTTCTTCCTAACTCCAGTCCCTCAGCAGCTTTGAATCTCATATCTTCAGCTATACCTCCTTCTGCTGTGGAGTCTACAGACTCCTAAGCCATTGCTCTGTATTCCTGGAAGATAGGAACTCCTGACTTACTGTCATTCTCCAATGCTCCTCCTGCCAAAATTCTTAGTAATTTTATTTTCCACCCAAATGATCCTTCTGATAGTGGACTTTCAGTTTATTGATTCTTTTTCCTCCAACAAGCATGTCCTTCCCTCCATCTTGTCTCATGTTTCCATGGGCACACCCCAGGGTGTCATTACCAATAGGGCGACCCATCTACACGATTGGTTTCAAGCTCCACATCCTGTTCCCCCAACCCATTGCCACTAGGGTTCTTCTTCCAATTTTTAATCCAAGGAAAGGCCTCTATTAATTTATTTTTAACTACTCTTCAGTTACTCATGCCCACCACTGTACTCAGTTTAGAGTCCAATATTTTTGGCGTTATCTTAAACTGTCTCCTGGGCAGCTGAAGTTCTCTTAAGAAGCTGCATGTATCTGAAGATCCTGCCAACTGTGTAACCTTGGCAGAGTTGAGCATCATGATTGTGGAGATGGAAAGTTTCTGGTCCAGAGCCAAAATCACCTCAAGCTATCTTAGTCCCTTTAATAGCCTTTTACTTTCAACTTCTGCATCTGATCTAATATCCTCATGACTATTAGGTAAACCCCTGGGAATGTGTCACTGAACTTTGCAGGCCACTAGCCTCCCCAACCCTGAAGCTAATATTGCTTCTATGAAGCAATAATAATAATAGTATCTATAATAATAATAATAATAATAATAATAATAATAATAATAATAATAATAATAAAATATTTCTTCTATAGAAGAGATTCCTCCACTCTGCTGCGATCGCCTGTCTGATGCTCCTACCAATTTATCTATTGAATGTATTGATTTATGATTTGGTTTGCTCTTTGGCTATGAAAGTTCATAATATAACTTCTTTTATAGTGGAACATGCCATTCAGGGTCACTTGAATTCATATTCCCATGCCATAGTCACTCATATTTGGTTCAGGACAAAACAAAACAAAACAAACAAATTTTAAAAAAGCCAAAACAAACAAAAATAATTTCCTTATTTCCTTCAAAGTGGAGTTGCTATTTGACATTCAACATTCCAGTTAGTTCTCCTGAGTCCCCTGCCTCTTCAGTGGTTCCCTTCTTGCATACTATTTTAAAACCACATCTCCTCCCAATTATCACCTGTTTCTCCCTTTTATTAGAAAAACATCTTTGAGTCATTTGTACTCTCCATCTCCAATTCCTCTCTTCCTATATTTTTAAATCTACTTTAATGAGATTTTTGTGTTCAGCATTCTACCAAAACAGATCTTAATCAAGTTATTCTAGATTACTAAACCCAATGGTAAATTTTCAGGCTACATCTTGCCTGGACTCTCAGGTCCTTCTGAAACCATTCCTTCCCTTGGCTCCCAGCTCACTACCCACTACAGTTCTGCCACCTCAGAGGCTGCAGTCAGGTGCCCTTCCTGGTTCTTCATCTCACCTGCTCTAACACTCAGTCCTCGATTCCCTTCTATAACTACTCCCAAGGTGATCTCTTACTGTCTTGTGGCTTTGAATTACTCTCTATGCTGATGAGTCTCACATGAACCTCCTGCCTTGACTTCACTACTGAACGCCAGACTAGGGTTTCCTACCTGCTGGAGGTTACTGCCTCCTAATGAGTCTAAGCAAGCCCTTAATCTCCTTCCTAACATGCACCTAGATCCGCCTTCTAATCCCTACACTTGTAGAATACAGCAGCTCCATTCTTGAATGTCTTCTTGAAAATTTTACCTCAGATGCAACAAAATATCTATCTACCAGTAGATCATCTTGGCTCTTCATTGAAAATAGATCCAGAACCAGACCACTAATTATTTCTATTACGATTGTTCTAGTCCAAACCACCAAATGCCAGATTATTTTAATAATCTCTCCAATGATTTCCTTCCTTCTTCTCTTCTCTCCACAAAGAATATCCTCAACACAGCAGACAAAATGATCACAGGAGCACAGATGTGTGTATATGTGTGTGTTAATGTCAATTCTATCAGAAATAAAAGAACAATAGCACAAAGTACATTCTCAAAGCTAATACTGGGACTTGACAACTATATGTCCCTATCAGGGGTTGGAGGCCAAGTAAAGCTGCACTGTGATATGCTACATCTGTTCTTGCCAGTGTGAGAACCACAGGTCTAATGAAATGCCCCTAGAACTTGATCTTGTTCTACAGTGTGCATGTGTAAGTTTTCATCCTGCTGATGTACAATCTTAGATACATCAAGCTTTGTATATTTTCAGCTGTGAGTGACTTTACTTCAACATGGATGAGCAACTACTGCTATTTTTATAGATAAGGTCACAAAGAACTAAGAGTCTAGAGTTTTGTGATTTGTGCAAGGTAGGTGATTTTTTTCACTGTTAGCTAGGATACAGGGTCTGTGAAATTTTGACCTTACAGGTAAAAACTAAAAAAGTTGTAAATAATGCTTCTGAATGTCAGGTGTAATTATTTTTTAGGAAGACAACCTTGCTGGATTAGAGACATAGAAGATAAAGGAAAGAGTTTCTTTGAGGCTATATATTTGACCAGCTGAAATTGCTTCTTCTCTCCTCCCCTTCTTTTCTGGTTTACTTTAGATTCTTGACTTGAGGATACAGCTTCCAAACCAAGAAGGACTGAGTTTGTTCCAGTCTTGTCATTCATTTACGACAGGGAAAGACTGGGAATGCATTTCATGGAAGATGTTGAGAACATGTTTGATAAATGATGTTGAACAGAGAGAGGCTAAATTTGTTCTGTTTGCAATCAGGTGTGTAAATTAGTTATAAAGTTAAAAGAAAGAAGCCCCCCATGTCCCTAAAAAGAAGCAATCACAGAGTCAGAGCAGGGTGTGTGGTAGGATGGAGTCTTCTGAAAACCATGCAGCTGTCAGAAAAGCCCAGAAGAATGGAGCCTGGGAGACGCAGGGATTTTGCCTCCTTACAATAAGAATTTCTGAACATGTCCAAAACCTTCAGAAAAAGTCACTTGAGCTCCAATGAGGATCAAGGTCAAGACCCTTTGTCCTTACCTGAAAGGAGACTGACAGCCCTTCCAGGAAATGTCAGCAGAAGAGCCTGGAGCTTGGTATAGTGCAGATCCTATCACTGATGTGTCCTAATCTGATGCACATGCCAAATAGACATGCAGAAGCAGTCCCCCAGCACAAAATGTGCATCATTAAATTCCTGGGGTATTCAAGGCAAGGACTTCCACAGGAGAGTGGGGAGCTGAAGCTCCAATCTCCATTCTTGTGTTCCAACAAAAGAATATTTGAAGACAGACTCCAAAGGTCAGGAAAGAGAATTTTATTATGAGTGAAAGTACAGTAAGTCTCAAGTAAAGAATTCAGGGGAGTGGGGATCTGAGAAGAGAATGAAAGAAAGAAACAACCCTGCTTCCAAATTTATTGCTGTTTGCTGTCTACACAGAATTAGGTTCCACCTTCTGCAGTCTTTACCAATCAGATGTTTATCTCCTCCTTCACATTGGATGGGGGAGTTTTTGACCTTACTTGGTCCTCTCTGGAACAGTCATGGTGGCCATCCTATTCAGGGGGGCTTCATTTACAAGTCAATCCTATGTTTATGTTGGTATTGGGCTCAGTGGCTGGACAGAATTTACTTTAGTGTGACTGCATTATTATTAAATAAATGTCTCTTCTGAAATACACTGAGCAACCTATGGTCATGAATCCCTAATTTTGCAATGACCCCCAATAGACCCTGTCATGAGTTAGCCTCATTGATTTTTCTTTCTTGATATCTTTTCTAGTTGAATCCCTTTGTTTCCACCTATTTGTTCTCAAGGTTTGTGCACCTATTGTTTTTCTATAAGATACTCAATTGTTCATAAAATGCAATTCAAAGAAACCCTGTGACCCTTCTATGTTACTGATTCATATTTCACTGCTCACTGCTAACTACTACCTAACAGAGACCACTTCATATCTCAAAGGAAACCAAGAGCAAACAAATGATCTTGATCCAGACAGAAGCCACAATGCAATAGCTGGTTGGCTGGTTTGAACTATTGTGTTGTACTATACGTGTGTTTAAGTAACACTGATTTTCTTCTGTGTGGTAATTTTGCCATTACCATATAGTATAAAATTTGAGACAGAGATATAGGGCATGAGGACTTACGCAAGTATTTCAGTTTTTGTTCTAGAACTTTCTAGGGCTATTCTGTACTTGCTTTCATGAGAAATACTATAAAGCATATGATACCCTAATTGATTTGGGGTGTGTGTGTGATTTTAAAGGTATCATGGGACAAAACTGAAACTAAACTTTAAGTCCACATATATTGTTTCATGATTTCTTACTGATCCTAGATAAATTTTAAAAAATATATGGATCTACAGAGAATATTATACTCACACTTTTGGTAAAATTTTAAAGTTTGATTCTTTTTTGACCATTGGTGGCCATTGGAGCATTATAACGGAAACATTGGCAGTCAATGCAACTCATTGAGGTTATGAAACCCCAAGAATCTCTGATACTCAAAGGAAACAAATAATTTAAAGTATACTAGAAAAAAGTCACACACACTAGGTGAGTCTATTAAATAACCCAGTATGGAAAACATTTGTTCAGAGACACCTGTCCCTAGCTGCTCTATCCCTGTGGATGGTGCTGGAAATCAGTTGATTGCATTTCCTTCAGAACAAGGAAAACCTTCAGATATTAACATGCCCTTACCAGGAAGAATAAATGTTAGCACAAGATCTCCTGAAAAGGTGTTTCAAGTCCCAACTGAAGGAGCAGTGGGTTATAGCCATGGCTGAACTTGCACATCTTATAAAACCCTAAACTGGATGAGTGGTATCAGCTGCAGTGTGGACCTTTCATTGTTGCTGAAGAACTGCAGACTGCTGAAATGTGCTGTTCTTCCATGCTCTGTGTAGCTCTCATTCTCTAATCTGATGAAAGACAGCTGGTATATACTTTCACTTGAAGCTATCACAATCTGGAATTTAACTTTACAGTAGGTATAGTTTGACCTCTTCCTACAAATTCGTAGCTCCAAAGTAATGGGTAACAGGATTGCAAATAGACTGACATAGAACTTTTCAGGAACACTGAATCCTTTAATTTAATGGAACACACTATACAGAGCAAGAAGAAAATGTTGAAACTGGAGAATGTAAAATGTAGAAAATAACATCTTTGAGTGACTATGAAAGATGGTCTCACATATTCAGGGACTCATAAAATAGAGCACCACTTGTTCTTTTTGAAAAAACAAGTTTCCTGTAGAGAAGTTTTGGTTGCTTGAGAAAGGTATGGGGATTAGGATCTCAAGAACTGGGAAGCTGAAGCATAAAAAGACCAGAATCAGTTCTATGCAAATCAAACATAGAACTGTATTTCAAAATGAATATGACAGGAATTCATGTGATATAATGCAATGCTTATTAAATAAAAGGTTTTGAGCTGAAAAAAGTAAGTTTTAAGGAGACCTTAACATCAGACTGGAACTAGATCTTTAACTATCTCAGTAATCCCCAGGTGTTGTCAGGGTTGGTGAGGGCTTGGTAAGTTACACTTCTTATCTGGAACTCAAGAAACTACAACTTAATCTTGGCCCATTGTTCTACCAGCATTTTTTAAATTTTAAAATGCTCACCTTATGTGACCCAGCCAACATTCAGTATGGTGGTTTTTATAGCAGCAACAAAAGTAAAAAGTGTAATAATCTGAACTTGTATAAGACACATAAATAAGTAGATATATGGTGCATTTTCAAAAAGATGTTGATAAAAAACAGAAGAAATACATCAATGGTATCTTAATAAGCAAGAAAACAAAAACAAGAAACAGTGTTTTAAGGTTCCATATCTACAAACATTTATATATGTATGTATTTTTTCCTAAGCATGAATAATAGGTATCAAATGGTATAGTCCAAATTTTCATTCCCTGTTTCTACTATACAAATTTGGGAAGAAAATAGAAATGGACTTAATAATGACTTTATTCCAAAAAGTTTTGTAGATCTGTAACTTATCCAGTATTTTATTAAAATATTAGAGCCACTTTTGAAAAAAAAAACACTTATTTTTAAAGAAGGAAAGAGATAAAGGAAAGGGAAAATATCCTTTCTAAACGCTAAGTCATGATTCTCTTTTTTTTTTTAAAGAAGGATATCCTATGATTTATTTGCTAGTACTCCCCAAAATAGTGGTCAAGATCAGAAAGGTCAACATCAGAAAGGACCTAAAGAGATATGAAAGCTAAATGTAATATAGTGTCCTAGATGGGCTCCTGAGACAAACAAAAAGGATACTAGCTAAAAGGTAAAGTGATCTAAATAAACTATAGATTTGTTAATAATAATGTGTCAATATTCGTTCATTAATTATAATATATTCACCATTCTAGAGCAAGATGTTCAAAACTGGGGAAATTGTATGCAATGGGTTCTATTTACAATATGCACTTTACATGTAAAAGAAATTGTACCATGTAAGAATGGAAATTTTAATTCTGATGAAGGAAAGTTGAAGAAATTGAAGCATATAAACATTAGGATACTGAGGGAATAAAGTCCATCAATAAAATATTGTGCTCCAGAGGTCACAATTTTAAATCCCGATAATTTCTCCATCTTTTAGACATATGAAGATACCATAGCAATTCAAAAAACACAATCTTTAGACTCTCAATATAGTTATTTTTATATCTCACCAGGAGACAATGGCAGAATAGAGTGTAGGACATTGCAGAATTACCTTTATAAAAGATGGAGCTACTTTTTCACATGTATACATGGAGAGGATAATTCTGAAGATACATTCTTCCAGGCTCCATTTCTGGGACATTTGCTAAAGGCCGATGATTCTCTCTGATTTGTGGATGCTAACCCAAACAAGGGAGGTTGGAGAAAGGAATAATAGAAATTCATTGGATTAGACAAAGGAAATGAAGGGATGGGAAGGGGAGGAGAATAGGAAAGACAGTAGCATTAATCTGACATAACTTTTCTAGCCTTGTATTTGAATACACGATCAAGATAAATCTGCATCAGGTATAACCACAAGAGTGGGATCCTAAACAGAATAAGTTATATTCTGTGTATGTATAATTTGCCCAAATACATTCTACTGTCATGTAGGGGGGAGGCGGATTTGAAAACATCTGTTTTTTTTTTTATTGTTTTCCATTAATCTTTCTAGGAATAGATAAAAATACTGAACTTCAATCTCTGTGGGTGGTTAAACATTAAAGATAAGTCATGATTCTTGAGATGAAACATTATCAGAAGCCAACTATCTCCATCACAAAGAAACAGGAAATGTAGCCAAATCTATTTGTTTGTTTATAGACCAACAATAAAACAGGCAAAAATATCCAGCAATACTATGGTAATCTACACACAAAGTGTTTCTGCTATTTTAACATGCATAATATAACTTGAATCAGATTTATGTAATTATTTAGGTAATGAAAAGATTTTTGTGCAAATTGACCTAATACATAGCATGTAAACACACAAACACTCAAACACGAAACCATATAGGATTTTTCCCACCAAATAGTATTTGGACAAAGATGACTTCCATTCTGCACTTTAGTAAACAGTAGTGTTGAGATACATTATAATTTCATAATCTCTAAAAATCTCTACAAAGCCTTCTTATATTAACTTAAAACTGTCCAATGCATATAGCATGCTTCTTCATTTACAAAAAAAAAGTAAACAAAGAAAAATATTTTTCAAAATTCCAAATTTCCTAGCTTTCAGTAGCTGAATTTTTTATTTAAGAAATGATATAAAAAATCACATTTGAAGCAAGTTATTTAAAAATATACAACTATTTTTAGCTTCCCCCACTAAAGTAGATATTTAGTAACTAAATTACAGAAACTCATTTCATCTTTTTATTAAACAAACAAATTTTAGTCCATGAATAGTAACAGACCATTAAAATGTCTCATTATCTTCAGCATTCTCCCTATAAATAAAAAAACTAATCCAGGCCTCTGATTAGTCTCCAGAGTCTGTGGTGGCTGTTGAATGTTCAGACCTACCTTCTCTGGCGAGATTGGACACACCCTGGAGGAACCAAGAGCAGCAATACTGCCTTGGAGACCAGACTGTCTACCTGTGTCTCCTGTACCTGGCTAGAGCCCACTGCTGTTCTGGGACAGGCTACAGTTAACATAGACAGAATGACGCAAATATTAAAATCTGAAGATAAGCTGATAATAAATCTTTCTGAAATAAGCTAACAGAATGTTATCAAGAAATATAACTGGCAGGGGATTTTATTCTAAGTCATCATCAGGAAGCCAGCCGTGTGCAAGCTAAATAGAGAAGGTAAATATTGCCATTACTTTAAAAAAATAATTCTGAGCCTGGGCCACCCATCACCCCAGTCATGATTACTAACAGTATATAAATGAAAACACATGACCATGAAACCTGCCTCAATTGTTGATTGATTTGAAAGAAAAGTAATCCTTTATTAGACATCTGTATAAAGGAAACAATGAGCACTTAAAAAACCATTCACTTTCAAAGAGGATGACATGCCCACCAAGTGAAAATTTTTACAAATTTGAATGTACTTAAACTAAATGTTTTATAGTTAGAAAATATTTTACTATAAATATATACAGTTAGGCATCAATTAAAAATAAATGTTAAAATACTTTAAAGCATTGGCTTTCAAAGTTCTTTAAAAAATCATAACCTATTCAAAGAAAAATATTTTTTAATCTTGACTCAATGCACATGTAGGTAAAACAAAAGCAAAATTTTTCATTAAAAGTACCCTTTATTTAATTTGCTCTGATATTTTCTATTTTTTTTTAACTACTGGGCTTTACAAACCAATAATGTAACTAGCCACATTAGATAAATCTTGCCCTAGAGATTATATATAGTCACAAATATTTTTCCCATTTGTTTTTTAATCACCATATACAAAATTTCTAAAATGACTTTCTTATACATGGATCCAGACTCTTCAAAATAGCAAGCAAGGATAGTTTCTCATCTATTTATTGCTATTATTATGCAACAGGAAATCATAGAATTGTTGTAACAGATTGCCAGTCTCAATATCTTTGCTTCCTTAGAGATAGAAGGTACTTTCCTACCCTTCAGGTCTGAGCTTTGCTCTTTTACTTGTCTTGGCCAAAAGAATGTGAATAGAAATAAAAATGTGCCAGTTCCAAACCCAATCCTTAGGAAGACTGTATGTTTCTGTGCCATTACCATGAGAAGAACACACTTTGGCTAGCCTACTTGTCCAAGAAGGATGAGAGCTGTGTGGAACAGACTGGGACACAAGGATATGGAGCACGTGGCGGAGCCACTCCAGTTGACCCCACAGATTGATCAGTATAAGTTGCTATTATTTTAAGATACTGAGTTTTGGGGGTGTTTTGTTATACAGCATTATCAAGCACGTACTTAACTATGTCAAGCATATTTCTGAAAGAAACCACTGTAATCTACTACCCTGTTTTCTTGCCACAAGTGAGACATTGGCATCCCACAATGTGCCACCTGTGACCTAAATAACCATTATTAAAAGAAGTCACAGCAAAAACAAAAAAAGCACTAACTGAAATTACTCTTTACCATGTGAACTTTCCCTAAAGTGAATAGAATTCCTTCCGCAAAACTTATAGATGTTAAAAATTGGTTCAAGACATAATCCCAGGTTTGGTTCTAACAGTACATAGAAAATAACATTATTTGGAAATGATTCCAGTGTTTGCCAGAATCATGCAGGTTCCTGTCATTCTGTAAATGAATTTTCTTTGCAAGCAAGCACACTATCTCATATAGTGGAATTTTAACTAAGCTCTAGGAAATTGAGGCTCTTGTCTGCATTAATGTCTTGTGGTCTGAAATAGTTTCTGGTGAAATGTAGATTCTCAATAACTATTGGCTGACTGAAAGAGATCGAGTTAGTGAATGAATTCATTTCTCATTTTTAAAACATTTTTAGTCAAAGGATTGCTCTGATATGGAATTCTCATTGAATTCTCATTTTGATATTAACTCATTCCTCTGAGTTAATATCAAAACTGTATTGGAAGTCAATCTTATGTTGTGTACTGTTTTTTTTTTTCTTTTAACTGGAAAATTTGTTTAATAATGATGACTCTTTCTCCCAGGAATACATAGACACACAAGCAGATCTTATGGTACAGGAGGGAAAATGAAGGCTGTTATGGGAGCAGAGAAGAAGAAGCTGGAAACCACACATGGCAACTGGGACAGGCTTCACACAGGAGGTCATCTGGAGCTAAATCTGCGAAGAGCATCTTAGACTTTACAACATTGCTACATTTAGAATAGAGAAATATAAGCAAAAACTTTCTACTCCTTATTAAGCCTATTTCTTTTTTTAAAATTTTTTTTGTTGTAGATGAACGCAATACCTTTGTTTTATTTATTTGTCTTTGTGTGGTACTAAGAATTGAACCCAGGGCCTCACACCTGCTAGCACTCTACCACTGAGCTACAACCCATTTCATAGTGGACTATTTAAATCCTTCAGCTAACAACAATCATGTTTTTAAAATTTATTCTCATTGCAGCATTATTTTTATCAATAGAAGTATATTGAGTAGATTCAAAATGAAGCTTCTTTCTCCTTCCAATTAAACACACAAACACATCCTCTCAAATATAATAGAAGCTAGAAAATGTTTTTATTCTCACTATCCAAGTTAATGATCTGCTTTATCCCTATACTCTCATTTGCAAAGAATAAAATCAAAGTATCTTGGTTTGTATTTGTAGCAACTTAATATCATTTTTATAAATGGTATGTGTCTGTGGGTATGTTAATGACATTATCAATATATATCTTTAGAAATTATTTCTGTGTGAGTAATAATACAAATTGATCCCTTGCTATGAAAGATATTATGCTAAGTGCCTAAATATCCTCACAATAATCAAAAGAAATAGATACCATTATTTCCACTTTACAAAGTATGATGCTTGGGAGAGTCTTAAGTGGCTTTTCCAACATCATAACACTGGTGAATGGTAAGACAATAATCAAGCTATTAATGTGTGTCTAATGCCCAAACTTATGCCATTAAAGATGATTTTTTGCTGTCTCTAGAGACCAGTTTAAACATTTTTAGCATCTGATTTTTGAAAAAGATCAGAATGGCACATACCCACTTAAGAAAGGGAAGAAAAATTTTAGTAAAATGAACTGAGTAGAGAGAAGATGGAGCTAATAAAAGCAATTATTTCCAGTAGTAGTATTGCCTTCTATTAACATTTCTTCAATATAAGATAAAGATCTTTAAGAAAAGTGAGAATAGTTCTCTCCCCTGCATAGGCTACAGCAGTGGTTTGCAACGGCAGAGATGGGAGAGTGTAGGCTGGAGTATCAGGTAATGTTGGAGACGTTTTTTGCCAAGAACACTCTCACAGAAACACACAAAATAATTTTTAACCAACTCTTTTAGCACCCCACGTCTCAATGAAGTTGACAT
This sequence comes from Geosciurus inauris, assembly GCA_004024805.1. Classification (NCBI taxonomy): domain Eukaryota; kingdom Metazoa; phylum Chordata; class Mammalia; order Rodentia; family Sciuridae; genus Geosciurus; species Geosciurus inauris. The sequence goes on from PVHX01006273.1 coordinate 47,892, forward strand.
ATAAAATCAACCACCATAATGTCTGAAGAGGACTATGACTGGGGTCAGATTTCTTTCTGCTTTTGTATGAAAAGGGTCAGATTTCTTTCTGCTTTTGCAGGCTCTTAGAGGATTGCCTGGGATGTGCATCACATAATAAAATTGCTTTTGATCTTTCTCTTTTATCTTTGTGGAGTATTTTTCTGGGTTGGGAGGATATTTTATTTCAAACTTTATTTCCCCAACAAAAGCATGTGTTGGTTTAATTAGAATAAGTTGAAAGGGCTTATCAGTTACCAGACGGTAGTAGAAGGAAAGAGGTGAAAATAGAGGAGAGGCATTTGGTGAGACGTGGGCTCAGGGAGATGGAGGACAATGGCTAAGAAACATGGCATGCTGGGGGCCTTGAAAACAGGGAAAACTCTTTCCTTTCTTGCTCTTCCTCCTCTCCCAGCCATATTAGTTTCAAGGGCTACCATAAAAAATTACCACAGACCAAGTGGCTTAAATACTAGAAATTTATTGTCTCACAGCTCTGGTGACTGAACATCCAAGATCATGGCGCCAGGGTTTGCCTTTCCTAAGGTCTCTCTCCTTAGCTTGTAGATAGTCACTTTTTCACTAGTAATGGGCAAGGGAACTTGAAACCATCTCTTTAGAGCAGCATTTTTGGATTAAGATGCTCTTTTAGAAAGTTTTTTGTTTGTGTTTTATTTGTAATGCAGATATCATATCCCCTGTTGTATTTTATTTTAATTAATTGGGATTGCAACCTTTATTTCATTCTTCCCACAGTACTTTCATTGTAAAACCATGAACAAAGTAGAAATGCTTTGAGAATTATATCCACTAACATTGACAGACATTTTATCACAAGTTACTTTATAGAAATAGAGCTTCTGGGTAGCAATATTATGGTGGGAGAAGATTCAGGATACGTTTAAAGTATCCTGAATACTCTAAAGTGTATTGTTGTACTCTAAGTGAAGGTGTTGGTTCCACTGGGGATTAGGATGTCAACACAAACACTTAAAATGCTTTAAACTATTAAAAAGGTACTGAAAGCAGATGCACAGAGAAGAATGTACCTGGCACAAATATTGACTATTTTCCAGTGTAATGAAGAAAAGTACCATAACCAGCCAGCACTACACAAACCAAATCCTTACAGATGGTGACAAATGGTGAAATGCATAAGCAAGGATTAGAGTGTATGCTTTTATATTCAAGGAGGTTTTCCTTATCATACAAAGGATGCGTTAGCTTGTTTCTGTGAAGTAAATGTCAAGCTTTGTGGGCCATAGGTCTGTGGCAACTACTCAACTTTGCCATTATAACATGAAAAAAAAAGCCACAGTCAATAGTAAATGAATGAATGTGGCTGTGTTCTAATAAAAGTTTATTAACAGCCAATAGGGTTTTGTTCCTGAAGACTATGAAAGAAATACTATAAGATTTTCTACCAACAAACAAAGCAAGGAGATGGAAATTTTAAGCCATTGTGCTGATAAGATCCTTTTCTCCATTCTAAAACTATAGTAAGCAAGCAAGATAGAAAGGACACATTGTGCAAAAAAAAAAAAAAAAAAAAAAGCTGACTGAACAAAAATAAGGAAGCAAATGTCAATGTTTATAAATGCATTAAACATTTACATATGGGTTGGCAATTTTCTGTTAACATAAAATGATTTTTATCTCAGCACAAAACTGCATATGAACTTCTTTGTAAGCTTGTCATGGACATGGGTTATTTCTCTGAAAATATTCTGGAGGTGTCTTAGGCTTCAGGAGAATAACTGATATGAGGACCTTCCCCTTTCCTGTTCACCTTTCAATTTTTAAAATATTTTTTATTTGTTCTTTTTAGATATACAAGACAGTAGAGTATATTTTGACATATATGAAGTATAACTTTTCCAAATAGGATCCCATTCTTGTGGTGAAGTTTCACTGGTCATGTATTCATAGATGAACATAGAAAAATTATGTCCAATTCATTCTTCTATCTTTTCTAATCCCATCCCTTTCTTTCCCCTTTGTCTAATCCAATGACAAATCCTTTGTCTAGTCCTATTCTATTCCCCCACCCCCTTATTGTGTGTTAGCATCCACATATCAGAAAGAATGTTTGGCCTTTGGTTTTGGGGGACTAGCTTGTTTCACTTACATTATAGTCTCCAGTTCCATCCATTTACCAGAAAATGCCAAAATTGCCTTCTTTGTGACTAAATGATATTCCATTGAGCATATATACCTCATTTTCTTTATCCATAAAGATGTTGAACTTTTTTATATATTTATTGGCCATTCATATTTCTTCTTTTCTGAAGTGCTCATTCAGTTACTTTTCCCATTTATTGATTGGATTATTTGTTTTGTTTTGTTTTGATGTTAAGTTTTTTGAGTTCTTTATATATCCTGGAGATTAATGCTCTTTCTGGGGTGCAGATGCCAAAGATTTTCTCCCATTCTGTAGGCGCTCTCTTCACATTCTTGATCGTTTCCTTTGCTGTGAAGAAGCTATTTAGTTTGATATCATCCCACTTATTGATTCTTAATTTTACTTCTTGTGCTTTAGGAGTCATATTGAGGAAGTCAATTCCTAGGCCAACATGATGGAGAGAGTTGGGCCTACATTTTATTCTAGTAGGTGCAGGGTCTCTGGTTAGGTCTTTGATCCACTTTGAGTTGAATGATAGGGGTTAAATGTCATTCTACTAAATATAGAATCCTAGTTTTCCCAGCACCACTTGTTGAAGAGGCTATCTTTTTCTCCAATGTATGTTTATGCTGCCCTTGTCTATTATGAGCTAACTGTATATATGTAGGTTTGTCTCTGTGTCTTCTATTCTGTTCCATTGGTCTTCATGTCTGTTCTTTTTCCCAATACCATGTTGTTTTTATTACTATAGCTCTGTAGTATAATTTAAGTCTGGTATGTGATGTCTCCTGTTCACTTTTCCCACTAAGGATTGCTTTTCACCCCTCCATTTTTATAGTAAAGCTAGTGAAGGATTGGCCTGGCATCTCCCCACTTCTCCCTTTCCTCAAAATTTCTCCCATGTCTTCCCATTTGAGAGCCCTTCTTTTCAGCAACACAGCATAAATGGTTGTCCAAGACCAACAGAAAAATGAATATGACTATGTCCAGAGACATTTCCCATCATAGCACATAAGCAAGTCACAAGGCCTTCAATTTGTATAGAAATGTCTCATTGAATACAATGGACTGGTGGGAAAGTGATCTTGGTATAAAAGTTGCAGCTTGAAGCCCCTGAATTGTGTAACATAGCCTGGCATTGTCCAGGCTCAAGTGTTGTCCCCTGGTCAGCTGGCAGTTCTAATCTTATTGTAAGATTGAAAGATGGTTCAATAAACTACCAGGATCTCCTGAAAAGTATCCTATGAGAAGATAAATTTTCTTACTTCCATTGTTAAAATTCTTTTTAGCAAGTGGCCTGTAAGTGTTATTAGGCTTTCCAAGCAGCTTGATATTGTGAAGCTATTGCTGTTATGAAATAAGCATCCAGTGGACTTAGTGGTAAGCAATCAAACCCCTATGGAGTGCCTATTGTATACTAGACCCTACATATTGTATTGTCACATTTAATCCTCATGCCAACACCAAGAGTCTGGAAACATTATCCCTACTTTTATTAAAGAGATTGGTTCTCAAGGCAACCAAGGAATTTGGTCTCATCACAAGTTGGAAAGCTGAGAATCAAAAGTAGGCCTAACTCTGAAATTCCATCCTTCTGGGCTGCCATTAGATTTTCCCATTTGTGAAAATGACTAGACTTGTCCCTATTTATAAATCATCTTTAATGAGCTCAGTTCAAATGGTTCAGTTTTCAAGATTGTGATCACTTCTGGTAGAATTAAGAGAAATAAGCTTCTAAACTGGCAATATAGAGAAAAAGAAAAGGAATAGATCTCCTACATAAGGAAACTTTTTATAACCTATATACTTCTTGACTACAAACCACAGTGAATTTTAAATTTCCTTAAAGATTAAGCTGCAGTGCAATTCAGCACAAATAACCATTATAATTAACAGAATGTTTAAGTGCAGAAGATTTCAGCCATGCCCTTAATGGCCCTGCAAAAGACAGGAAGCTATTTTTAGGCCTGAAATCCAACAGCCCCCATATTGATTCACTGTGTAGAAAATTTCATATACATCCCTCAGTGAAATCAAAATAGTATATCATGGTCATCTATATGTAAATATCTTGGTGTATCTGGAACAGTCATATTTAAATATCTTAGTATATTTGAGATCTTTACATGTACAGGGCCTAGCACTTAGTAGAAACTCGGTAAATAATAGTTATGGAAGCTAATAATAATAAGGGCTAGAAAGCAATGTGGCATATCAAAGGTTATGTTCAAATCAGAGTCCTGAGGACAGACTGAATGTTAGCAATTCTTATAAATCTAAAGTGCTTTTTGGGAAACAGGTTGACTAAACTCTACCTAATACCTCCAACTTGAACTTCTCCAAGAATATCACTGTCTTTTTATCAATTCTTTGGTCACTGCAAATCATAGAATGTCATATTAAGTCCACTTACACATTTCAGGAAGTGTTTTTTTCTTTCTGAACGATTCCTAAGAAACTAGCTTGAATGTTAATAATTTCTTAAGTGAACTTGAATCTCTGACTCAGCTGTGATGTGTGAACATATACCTATAGAGGGCAGCCTTCTACAAATTTTCCTAGGATAGGGGTTTTTTTTTTTTTGTTTGTTTGTGTTTTTGTTCTTTTAAACTGAGTTCCTCCTCCAACAGCCAGAGAATGAAGTGGCCCCTTTAAAATCACTTTACCTTTCTTACCTTTTTATTTTCTCCTGTGGGATGGAAAATTGAGAAAAACTAGGGTCCGTCAGGTCCTTCATGTTTCTTAGGAACACTTGTAGATCCTGGACATCCCGCTGTACAGCACAGCCTGAGCATGGCTGCTGTCAGCAATAACAGAGGAATAATAAGCAAAAAGAGGAGGATACAGAGGAGAGGAGAAGTGAGGATAAACAGGGAAGGAGGAAGAGAGAGGAAAAAGAAAGAGAAGGGAAGAAGAGGATGACACAGAGCTTTTACTGACCCTGTGCCAGTTAGTGGGCTAAGGACATTACATGAAATCCCAAGTTCACAACAACTTCGAAGAAGGGAAACTGTTTTATAAGCATTGTTTCACAAAGGAATGAACTGAGAACTAGATAAATTAGGTTACTATTATGCCAGCAATGGAATTTGGTTTCAGATTTGTCTGACTTTAGAGTTCTAGCTCCTAATTACCACCAAGAATTTGAAAAGGAAAAAAAGAAATTAGTCCATCTAATTCCTCCTATAGTTCCTCCAAATATCTGACTAGGGAAAACTGAGATTATTACATTAATGAGAAATTTACTTATCCATCTGTCAATAGGTGGGCTGGGTAATCTTATTAACTACATGCAGAGCAAATGAGATAATACACTAATTGTAATTTCCAAACATTTTCAAAATAGTACTCATAATTATATCAATATTCCATTTTTAGCAGTAGTCTCTGAAAATAACTTCCATAAATCTCTTTATGTTAAAACTTATATATATATATATATATACATATATATATATATATATATACACACACACACACACACACAATATACATACATACTTAGGGAGCTATTTTCTGACCATTGGATTTTCTGTTTTTGTACAGTGCTTCTATAATCAATGTCTGTAACACCTAGTTTCCTGGTACTAAGTACACACAACAGTAGTCTTCAATTAATTTTTACTCATATTAAGACATCAAACATTTAGTTAATTATCTTTGATAGAGCAAGATGAGATTTTACCATAGAAAGGAAAAAGTTGGTTCACAAACTAATTTCATTAAATCAACACCATAGTATGTCAAAATAGCATATCTGTGATACTCACATCTTCGTAATTCAATTCAAAGGCTATCCAATTAACATCTCTACAATACACATTACCCAAACATTAACTATTTATCAGATTATTTACTACCATGGTGACAGGTGGACCCTGTTTACTTTGTCATGTTGTCACAGTTTCTAGAAAGTATTGATGGCTAAATAGAGGTTCAAGCTGATAAGAGCTTTTGATGTGTTTCTATAGCTGGATCACCATGGCGAGTGATTTCAAAACAGGATTAAAGAGCTTGCTCTTCTGTTCACTGATCCTCTTAAACTTACCTCTCAAGTCTGACAAATTCCCACTCTTTATGTTACAATATTCTCCCATTGTCTCAAGGGAAATTTTTCTTCTCTGTGCCAAGTTGAAAGATAATATTGACTTTGATTTTTATTTCAGGACATATATATACTTTCATATTAATCCTGTACTTTCACCTTAGCCCCCACCCTGCGTTCTCTCGAAGTCTGAAGTAATTGAAGCTTACAAATTGACTATGAGGAATGACACGTCTCTCATCTGAAGGGAAGGTTAAATTGAAATTTGACATTAATAATCATTGAGCAAGAAATCAGTGTCCAACACTTAAATCAATCAGGACTAACATTTCATCCTTCAAAAATCTATAGAGCAGCATTGCATGGCTCTGTAAAAAAAAAGAAGAACAATAATAATAGCAATGTAGAATGGTAGATAAAGCATTGAACATAAAGTTAATAGATTCTGGTTGAGGATTTGATATACATGTTAAAAGATTTGAACTAAACATTTTGCTTTCTAATGCAAAGTAGAGAAAAATGTGCTACCTTGTGAAATAAAAGCATGTAAAAAATGTTCTGTAAACTATGAAGTATTTACAGAAAAACATTCATGATACCTTTATATCCTTTCAACAGGAATATATAAGTAAAATAACCTTCAGGTCCATGGAAAAGGCAGGGAATGAATAAACCTGACGTTAGGGTTCTCCTTGAAGAAAAAGGTGGCATTGGCTTACAAGTGACATGTACCTGAGGCTGATGACAAAACAATGAAGCCAAAAGTAAGGAACACAATGTTATTATAGGTTGAGAAATAAGGGCAATTCATGGCAGACATTAAACATTTAAGTGATTTCTGCAAGCTTAATTTGAAGAAGAATGTAAGACACATATCCTTGAGAAACTCACTTTCAGTGATAGATATTACTAACACTCAACAATATTTATTCAGCTCTTCCTTTTCCTAGATGTACAAGGTAATTATACTTGCTATCCCAGTTGAATTTGGTATGATCATATGACCTGTTTTAGCCAATGCGATATGACTGGAAAAGATATGTATCATTCTGTATGAAAGCATTTAAGAGGGAATGTACAATTGTGCCATATTCTTTTCTTATGCTCAAGAAATTGTGAAAGCATAGGTTTTCTGTTTTGTTTTGTTTATTTGTGTTTTTGTGATGCTGGGGATTAAACCCAGGACCTTCTACATGCCGAGCATGCACTCTACCACTGAGCTACATCCTCATTGGAAGCAAATGTTGATAAAGAGGTTACATAAAATGAAAAAAGCCTGTGATCCTGAATATGACCCAGTGGCAAATTGCCCTGGAAAAAACTTCACATAAGCAAAAACAATTTTGTTGTATTAAGCCATGAGATTTTTGGTATTATTTGTTATAGCACCATAACTTATTTTATGCTGACCAATACACATTCTAAAGAGAAAATATAGCCCAGTGAAAGAGTATACAAATTTGAAGTAGAAGAAGTTGGGCATTTTATCCTGGTTCAACCACTCATTATTGGTTGACCTTGAATGTATTATTTAACTTCTCTATGTTTCAGTGTTACTCTTTTAAAATAAATGAAATAGTACTTGCTTGAGAGAGGGTTGCTTCTTGTGAGAAAGTACATGACTTTAGCAGGTATTTGAAATGCTCATTATTATTTTTGTACCTCAGCAATAATAGAAAGTACTTGAAATATTATAAAAATAAACACAGTAATTCTTACCAGGGCACATGTAAGATCTGCACTAAGCAGAGTGCTGGGGTCTATGAAGAGGAAAATAGTGACTATACTTTGAAGATATGAGAAGCTGAATATGCTCTGGTCTCAAGATATTAGGATGAAGAAGGGGCTGTAGAATCCTGCAGGGGTATTTTTGTAGTTTATAATTGTTAACTTTTTCCTCCTTTTTTTGTAATTTTGAATATTTTGCAAAATCACAGATTCAAGGCAAGTAGGAGCATCCTTCACTATAGCCAGTAGACACATGTACTTGGAACCTTCTCCAAAGACAGGCTGTTCTTAGGATCTGAAATTTCTGTGTTTTTACTCTTATTTTTTATACCAATGTTTTGTATAGAGATACAAGGATTTCTTTTCCTGTCCTATTTTCTCCTTCAACTTGGAAATAAATACCTTTAGCAAAAAAAAAAAAGAAAAGAAAGAAAGAAAAAAAAAAGAAAACCAGGAAATGACTAAAGCAATATTTTGGAAGGTTTGAGTTATTCAGGAAAAAACAGAGTGAATTGAAATGAAGAAAATGTCCCAACCTGGAGCTGACATTCATCCCTCTTCCATCCTTCACTGGCTCCCTAAGTCTCTGTTACAGAATCTTTGACACTCTTCCATCATCAGAGAAGTACATTTGGTAAAAAATAAAGAAATTCAAAAGGCTGGATGAAGAATCACAGCCCAAAGGCTCTCCAGTCTGCAATCTTGTACTCCCACCTTGTGGTACAAAACTTTCTTATATGACAGAATGTGGGAATATGATGTCATCATGATCATGGCCCCCACCTTTCCAAGCAGCAGTCAACTGCTCAGCTGGCCTTATTGTACTGGTCCCACCACCTGGCTTCACCCCAAAGTTCTGACTCAGAACTGCATTCAGAACTTCAGCAGTCTAGGTCAGTGTTGTTAGCAAACTACCAGTTGCAGGATTACATCTATCCCAAGGGCGTTCATGTCCCTGTGGGGTAAGATTCAGACCAGAGAGATCTTGCGCTGTAGCACTCATGCTCTGGAAATGTTTGACCATAATAAAACCTGTATTTTCTAAGGTTAAACAGAAACCAGAGTCAGAGATTAGGAAAATTCCCACAAAGTCCCACACCTGGCCATTGAAATTTCCCTTGTCCTGAGTGATTAAGAGACAATAGAATGGTCAAATGTGGCCACGCTGCAGGAGGCTGGAGGAAGTGAAATGACTACCTGGGTCTCACTTGTTGAGCAGGAGAACTCAGCCCTCCACATACAAGACAGGCACATCTCCCAGTCAGATGGCATTTCTGAGGGTTGGCCTTTGAAGTGATCCATGGTTTGTTTCCTATCAGATGGCACCACACCCAAACAAACCTTTTTGTCATAAACACTCTTCCAAAAGCATAAACACAGCTGGCTGGCCTATTTTAATCTCCATTCGTGTCCAAGTGTGGGTCCCTGTGTTAGTAAGCTTTTCATCGTTGTGACCAAAATACTTAAAGGAGTAAAGATTTATTTTGGCTCACAGTTTCAGAGCTTAAATCCATGGTCCACTGGCTTTGGCACTGTGGTAAGGCAAAGCATCATGGTGAAAAGATGTGATAGAACAAAGGTGCCTAACTCATAGCCACCAGGAAGGAGAGAGAGTGGGGGAGGAGTAGGACTTCTTAGAGGATATAGTTCTGAGAAGCACGTTCTCAGTGACCTACTTTCTCCAACCATGCCCCACTGCTTACAGTTTCCACCCTTTCCCAGTAATCCATTCAGTTATCAAAGGACTAATCCACAGATGAAGCCAGAACTCTCATGATGCAATCAGTTGCCAAAAGTCTGCCTCTGAACATTGCTGCATTGGGGAGCAAGCCTTCAACACATGTGCCTTTGGGACATTCCAGATCCAAATCATGACAGTTCCCACTTTTGCTTTGGCATGTGTGTGGTGGACATACACCCATTAGGGTGTGGACATATTCATGTGTGCGTGTGTCAGTAAGCAGGTGATCTTTTGTATTGCCATTTTAAGAAACTCTGTCTTTTAGGTTTAAAAAATTGTTATGGTTTTGTTGGTTATGGAGTATTCTTTGAGTTTTCTTCCCCTTCCTTTTTCTTCACTCCTTCCCTTTCTATGTTGTAGAAATTAGCCTTTTTTACTTTTAGTTTCACCAAGACTTGTGATAATAATGATATATATATACAGTAACTGCACTATGCTGCAACACTATTAATTTGTGGGTTACTTTGTTCAAATTTTAAGTTTTGGTGATAACTGCTTTCATATGTAAAGTGCTATTTACATTGACTAGGTCCTAGACCTACTTACTATTTTTATCTAGTGGATTTCACATTAATTATATCATCTCTTGATAAGTATGAGTATTATTAGAGTACAGATATATTCTTGCACTGTCTGTCCTTAAAGAAAAAATTCTATTGAACAAGTAGAGCCTTCTGCCTATGTATATCACTGGATGCAGGATATTGTTTAAAAATTTTACTGTCTTTACAAAAACCATAGTTAGAGTGATGCATAGTCAGAACATTAGGCCCAGAACCTTCACAAGATAGAGAAGCAAAAGAAATGTGGAAAACCAGGCATCAGTTATCAGTATGAGAGACAAATCAGGTGTTTCAGGTGATAACTTTTGATATCAACGTGGTTTTCTAATCGACTTTTTCAATATTCTTGATATTCAGAGCACTGAAATTATTTGAGTCAGTTTTTTCACTCTTTTAATATACATTTTTATAGATTATTAGAAAAAAATATTACTGCTTTTTAAAAAAATCATTAAATAAATAAATATGATAATGTATTTAAGACTCTTTTCCCTAGCAGTGTTAATTGATGAATTAATAATTCTGGAACTTCAGCCTTACTTAGACCAAAAGTAGATGACCATAGCCCCGATCACATATTAACTGCATCTCCCAGAGTGACCCAGAACTATGGGGGCCACCATGATGGGACGAAGCCCAGGACAATGAAATGAATCCCTGGATGTGATGAACAATTGCCCTTTGTCACATGGCCTGCTATTTTTCTGCCCTTGGACTCTTTTCCCAGACCTGTTATGAGACTCTGATAAAACCACTGAAGCAGAATGTTTGCACAAGATGAAATTGTTTCCAGGAATAAACCTTCTAGCTTTACTTATTCTCAGTCAACTTCAAATCACTCATCTGGGCTGAGTCAGTAGCTCATGCCTATAATCCAGAGATTCAAGAGGCTAAGAGAGGAGGATTGCAAGTTTGAATTCTGTCTCCACAACTTAGTAAGGCCCTAAGAAAATTTGAGATACCCTATGAAAAATGAAAAATAAAAAGAACTAGGGGTATAGCTCAGTGGTAAAATACCCCTGGATTCAATCCCCAGTACCACCCCCCCTCTCCTAAAATCACTAACTTGGGAGGCCACACAGATACCTGAGTGATACATTATTAGTTTCCCTCTTGCTTTGCTGTAGATAACACCTCTGGTGTGTGTGTTTTCATGATAATGATTATGGAGGTTACTTCTCAAGGAATTGAAGGCCACTTTTGCTGAGAAACACAGACTCTTCACTTGGGCCTGCAGATGTTTGATAGGTGACTCAAATGGGATGAAAAGGTTTGGCCTGTCTTCATATGAAGTTTGTTCCCTTTGGTACCATAACTTTTGGATCAGATTCTACTTGGCTTTGTGTGTAGACATGTTGATTGCTCATGGGGCTGTTGTGTTTTCTTCTACCCCACCATTGTTGTTGTTTAGCAGCTATTTCAGCCCAAGTGCCCAAAGTTTTTGAGCCCCATTATAAGACCCATGTCCAGCCACAATGCCAGGATGATGGCACCAGCTGGCAGAGTAACTAAGAAATTCTCAGGACAAGTTGACTGTTGACCTGTTGTGAGGAGACTCCTTGAAGAACCTAAGAAGCTCAAAGAGCCCTAGGAAACCAGAGCCTAAGTAAGGCAGCCACCGTGGTCCCTACCCTGGATTCTTATATTTTTGCTTGAGAAGATTCCAGGAAAGACATGAGACTTAGTAAAAGAAGAGCAAAGTTTATTAAAAGGGATAGGAAAGGGGAAAAAGGGGACACACTCAAGGGACAGTGTAGGTCCTCTCAGAGATAAGAAGGATGATGTTTTAGTCAGCTTTTGGTTTGTGGGTTTTTTGTTTTGTTCTGTTTTTGTTTTTTTGCCACTGTGACCAAAACAGCTGTTTATTTGGGGGCATACAGAAGAGGTCTCAGTTCATAGATGGCTGGCTTTACTCTGGATCTGAGATGAGGCTGAACATCATGGTGGAAGAGTGTGGCAAAAGTATTTCAGAATGTCACACTAGAAATCAGAGAAAGAGAGAGAGAGAGAGTGAGCTCCTCTCACCATGGACAAAATATAAACCTGAAGGCATGTCCTCATGGATTCCCTTCCTTCAGCCACTCCTTCCCTACCTACAGTAACCACTCAGTTAATTCCTATCGGGATTAACGCACTGATTAGGTTAAGACTTTCATAACCCAATCATTTCACCTCTAAACTTTCTGCATTGTCTCACTCATCAGCTCTAGGGAGATACCTAATATCTAAACCATAACAGATGGCATGCCCTTCTTGCCCTCTAGTTTTATTGAGGGTCCCAGAGAAGTTTCCAGAGAATCATGCCCAGATTCACCTCTTGACTTTTGACTGAAATCAGGATTGCATTAGGCTTTTAAGTCCCTACTGTACACAGTAAATGTTTGAGGCAAGTCTAGGTCACTTTGTCTCATGCTGACCAGTTGTAATTGACCAGTTGTTCTGACAGATTTTATGGTTAGAGGAATTATCCTTGTCTCCCTGCATTCTGGAACCTGGTTTTTGTAAGAGTCACAAAACCTCACCCAAAAGTAACTTGTGTTGTTCTTATTGCCATTTCTGGCCTGCATTTCTTTGGCAGACATTGTGGACTAGGTTAGTATGAGTGACTCTATCTTAGCTAAGGCATCCATTTTAGTTCCTTATGACCCTGTACTGAACCCAGAGCTTTGTCAATTATAAATGATCATGGAAAGTACCAAGTTTGTCAGGTACAAAAGATTATGGAAAGTACTGATTGTGTGCAGAATGTATGCATTGTTTCGCTAGTGGCTCAATTCAGCTTCTGGACCCCTGCTTGCTTGCTGCCATGCCAACCAGGATGTGGGTTTTGCCTTTAAATACCCTGAAATGCTCAGGCTTGGTGCTGTTCCCTGCAGAGTCCTGTAGGTAATAGTTGCTGGCCGGCTAATAAAGACATCACTAGGACTGGCCAGCTAATAAAGACTCCAATTTGGACATCACTGGGACTTGGTGTGTTTTCTGAGCAATCTGCCCCGTAACAGAAGATAATAAGTTGTTTGTAAAGGCATATAACATTCTATTGACTTAAGCCATGCAGGGCTGCAGGTAAATTGCTTTTTAAAAGAAAGCATGTGGGTGCAGACACTGTGGCCAGTTTATAAAATTATCCCCTTAACCTCATGTTCCCACTGCTCATGTCTGTATCCTATCACACCCAGTGGTCTGAGTCTCACAAAAGAAGAAACATCTCTTTGAACCATGCCTCTGACCAATGGAAAAATGCCCAGACTTTATCCCACTACAGCAAATCAGATCAGTAAAGCTCACATCTCCCTCTGTTTGGAGAGCAGTCTGGTCCCTTCATCAGTGTCCCGAGAAAACTAATACTAAGTCCTATCCTCCTTTCTTACCCACCCCTGCACCTCACCATTTTACACCATAAGGTAGAGAACAAGCAAGGAAGAAGGATGGGACTTATTATTTGGTAGGATTGCCATAACAAACTACCACAGACTGGGTGCTGTAAACAACAGCAATTTATTTTCTCATGATTCTTTGGCTTTGAAGTTTGAGATCAATGTGTTGGTAGGTTTGGTTTCTCCTAAAGCTCTCCTTGGCTTGCAGGTGTTTTCAGTCTTCACTTCTGCATGTCTATGTCCTTATTGACTCTTCTTATATGAGAATGAGTCATTTTGGATTAGGGTTCATCTTAATGACCTCATTTTACCTCTTTTAAGACTATATTTACAAATACAATCACATTCTGAGATATTGGGAGTTAAGGAGTCATTCACTTATATCAGAGGCCACTATTAGCAAAAGCTGAGGCAAATCCTTTACTCATTCACCATTTTAAAAATTATCCCAAATCAAAGAGAAAATGTAAATATTCTACCAACATAATGAGTACACAATAGGTGTTAGAACTACTAACATTATTCTTACTGAACCCACTGTGAGGTCAGGTGATCCATTTGATGCCCAATCCTTCTCATACATTCTCCCGAAGAGAGTGACCGTTAACAGAGGTCCAGATGTTGGCTTCAGGCTAAACAAACGTCCGTCACTTGACACCTAATGAAAACAGAAAAGTGGACAAGGTCTACCTTTCAGCTATGTAATCCCACAACCTTTCTAAAACACAGTATAACTGAATAAAGAAATAATTTTGAAATATACTGGCTGAATTTTGTCTTATTAGAAATATTTGAATGTCTGCGATGTAGATCCCTGGTAGAGTACTTGTGTAGCATGGGTGAAGCCCTGGGTTCAATCCCAAACACCACAATAATAAATAAGAACAAAAAAGAAATCTTAGAAATATTTGAAATGTTGTTTGTTAAGCATAAAAACATGAAAGCTATGAAACTGCCACTGGTTCATTTATAATTAAAATGCCTATATCAATTTGTTATAACTAACTTATCTGAGGAAGTATCCATGAGTTAATAAACATAAAACAATGGATTTGGTAGTATATAAGAGACATATCTAGTCCTCTCTGACAAAATACAGATTCCTCCGAACAGTCAGAAGTGATTGACCTATGGGAGGTTTGAACAGAACATCCATTATCCCCTGCCACTCACATAGCCTCCTACCCTCCCTATGGTCCTCCCTCACCCTAGAAGTCGTTTCTGCCTAGAAAGGGGAGTGATATCGGACCCTGCAGGAAGCATCAGTGGAGCGATGTGGCTAAGAAGAACACTGGCAAAGCAAGAAATTATTTCTAGACTTTAAAGTTTTTACTTCCTTGCCAACATCAGCCATGATGAATTCTCTCTACTTCAGCTTTTCTTTCTTTCCTTTTCACCTATGGTTACAACAGATTTTAACCCATGCAACGGGAGAGATTTCCTTAAGCTTCCTTAGGCCATCACTCCCCAGAGATTCAAAGGGACCTCTGATGGAACTGGTTCTGAAACTCTTCTTGTTGAATATTCTTCCTACATGGCAGATCTTAAATAGTCCAGCTTCCTCCCTATAAGCCTTCAAGTGAGATTTCTTTCTTTTTTCTCAAGAACACACGCGATTATATTAAGAACTTCTCAGCAAGAAATTCAACCTGCTCGGTGTCCTTCATGATGCCCCAAATGAACATACCTTGTCCTTCATGATGTCCCAAATAAACATACCTTTTCCAAGTGGAGACTTTTATGGTATTTGGAAGCACTTGGTGGTTTTGAGGTCAAAAAGTACTTCATCTTACATGAAATTAATTGGCAACATCAAGCAAAGATTGTTACCTGAAATTCTTTAGGTGCAAGCTGGACATCACTCAGCAATACCTCAGGGAAGACATACTGGGTTCCGAAAGTGCCACTGAGGGAGAACGATTCAAACCTGGTGGAAGCTATGTCAACTGAACCACCACATGTGTGCAAGTCAGTCGTTTCACATTTCAGCAGAGTACAAATCTAGAGAAGCAATGCAAATCAAAAGGTTATAGGAAGTCATGATGCACATGTAATTAGCTTGATCTAATCATTGCACAATATATACATCTGTTGAAACGTCATGTTGTACACCACACAATGCTTACCTGTTAGTCACCCTTTAATAAAGCATCAGGGAAATTTTTAAATAGATTGGTTAGTTTAATGCTAGCTGTGCTAAAAATAAAATTCATAAGGAAGTCAATTGAAATACTCTGTACCTCGAAAATAACTGCCCCTTTAGTTGGTAAAATAATGTCGTTTCCTCATAGAGTTGTCAGGTTTATTGCTGAATAATGAATAACTAATGTACCCATTAATAAGATAAAGGACTTCAGGTGCCAGGGCTTCCTAAGATTCTTTGTTGAATAGATTAACCACATACAGAGACAATCAGATCTTTGACCATGAACAACTATGTCTTCATTGTTCTCAAGTTTAAAACATGTTTAATTATCAAGAATGTTCCATATTTTAAAAATATTAAAGTTACACACTAGCGTAATCTCTTATTCCCTATTTCACACAATAAAAAAATTAGTATTGTAATAAGCTGCAAAGTTGATCTAGAGGCAACCCCTGCAATCCAGAAAGGTCATGTCCTTTATATCCAAACAAGCCCTTGTTCACTTAAGTTCTTCTCCCACTATATGACATAATCATTTCAGTGTAAAATCTAAGTATATGAGTCATGTCACCATGAAGATGGAACCTTCCCTTCAGGAAGTTATTATTTTTTTAAATATTTTTTTAGTTGTAGATGGACACAATGTCTTTATTTTATTGCTTTGTATGTGGTGCTGAGGATCGAACCCAGGGCCTCACACATGCGAGGCAAGCGCTCTACCGCTGAGCTACAATCCCAGCCCCCCTTCAGGAAGTTATTTAACTCCATCTGCAGCATCTTCCAAACCAACATCATTCCTTGCCCAACTGAAGCATTAGTCTCTAACTGGTCTCCCTGATTCCATTTTGATGGATAGAAGGCAAGTGTTTTAAGGCAAGTATGTTACTATGAGAGACAAATAATTTTCAAGTAATGAGAGAATGAATACACACTTCTATTTTGTTCCCTTAAAATCCTACAAAAACAAACACTATTTTTTAAAACAAGAAAATCCCTTGAAATTCTATAAAACCAACATTATTTAAAAAAAAAAAAAAAAAGGAAGAATAGAATAGGAAAACAGGAGGATGGACCATAGTATAGCTTTAGAATCTGTTTGATACAAAAAGTAGTTACTGACTAACTCAACACACCTCTGAAAGCCATGTCTTAAACTAGCTAGTGGGGAAAGGCAAGAATCAACCATCTACACTGCAGAATGCCCAAAAGATTCCAGCACTGAACCATGAGGTACCTCAGAGCTGTGCATAAAGTTGTGGTGGCCAAAATAAGGAAAATTAGTACCAAGTTGTGAAGAATGCCTTAGATACTAAGCACTCCACTGCAGATGGGCCCATGGTCCCTCCTCTACTCTGATAAAAGACTGGGAATTTATTTCCAGAGATAAAGCCGATGGTCTTTACATGGAGGTATCAAAGACGTGGTTAAAGGGGATTATATGAATGAATCACAGTAAATGGAAACATCTCCCTCTACCATTCCCACACATAACCTAACCTGCGAGGTCATTTCCCTGAGATAGCTCCCTAAATGCAATTATTAACTTCAGGGGAAATAAAAAGAGGAAAAAATATGCAACCAATGCTCCCCTCTGAATATCTGCATAGTTATGTAAATAGTTTATTTTGATATAAATAAGTATAGTGGAAGGATGGCAGATGGGATGCAGGCAGAATGATGTAACAAAGCTAAGTGTTCACCTACCAGAGCAGAAAATAAAAGACAGCAGCTAAAAAATGGTGAATTTTTAAAAAATAAAAGTACTATTAGGAAACATGAATTGGATTGCAATTGAAAAAAATGAGTCAAACTTCTTTCTAAAATAAGGGAGCTAGGAGATTATGGATGATACAACTGTTTAATCACATTTTTAGTGCTCTTTGTCTTCTTCACTATGTGCATGCAGTACTTTGATGAAGATAAATGAAAAAAGAAAAGATAGAATGAATCCACGTTGGCAGGTATGGTGGCTCACATCTGTAATCCCAGCAATTTGGGAGGGTGAGGCAAGAAGATCGCAAGTTCAAGACCATCCTCAGCAACTTAGCGAGGCCCTAAGCAATTTACCCAGACCCTGTCTCAAGAAAAGAAAAAAGGGGGGGAGGGGCTGGGGATGTTGCTCAGTGGTTCAATTTACCAGTACCAAAAACAACAACAACAAAAAAGAATAATTTTGGCAAGAAGACACAGAAAGTTTTGGATATGGGAAGAAATGAAGGAATAACAGTTTAATTAGGACTAAAATTTTTGAACAAAACATAGCAGTGTTGTATAGAACTATAGAAAAGAGTAAATTCCAAAAAAACAACAGCTAAAAGATTGACAAGTGTTTGCCTCCTGAGAGAGGAAGGGGCAGACTCAAGAGTGAACTAGTGTTTCCTAAACCTCTAGTGCTATTTATCTTCTTAACTATGCCCATGAATTACTTTGATTAAAATTAATGAGGTAGGAAGGCGATAGAAAGGGACAGGACATCTGGCATGTGAGAAGGACTGAGGGAGGAAAGGAATTGCTGCTTACAGTGTGGCTGGTGTTGATGTGAGTGAAACCTGGTGGTGTTCATCTGATGATGAAAAGGACAGGTTGTGGTTGTTTTTATTGACAATTCTACTAATAAATTAAACATTTATTAAGGACTTTTTACATGCTGATCTTAGTGCATAACATCAATTTATTAAATCACACTTCCTCAAAACTCTAAAGAATTATCTCAGAAAAACCCAGCATATGAGGACCAAAGGCAGAAGGTGCTGAGAGACCCAAGAAAGAGGCCGACAGATCCAGAGAATAGGCTGTATTATCATCCTTTCTCCAGGACCAGGAGAGGTTCTGAGGGAGTGTACTCTAACTTTGCAGGTGCTTTTCTTTTGCAGCAGTTGTCACAACTAAAACTAAATAGCAATTTTCTTTATTTTCTGTTCAATGCCTGGCTCCCTTAGGCTTAAGGGAACCACAGCCCTCTTACTTATCTTAACATCCTCAGCCTCGAGCATGGGCCTAAATATAGCAGGCATTGCATAAGTATTTGGTGGAAGACAGTGAGTCCACATACTATAGGTGAGGATAGATAGAGACTTAAGGAGACCGAGGGGTTGGCCCATGGCCAGGTGACTACAATGTAGTGAATCAGAGATTCACCCAGGATTTTATTTTATTTTTATTTTCTTTCATTGTCGTCGTCATCTTTTTTTTTTTTTTTTTTTTTTTTTGGTATTGAGGATTAAACCCAGGGTTCCTTTTTATTTATTTATTTTAAAAAATAAGGTCTCATTAAGTTGTTTAGGGCCTCCCTAAATTGCTGAGGCTGGCTTTGAACTTCCTTCTGCCTCAGCCTCGCGAGCCACTGAGATTACACATGTACCACCATACGTCACACCCAGGATTTTCTGATGGCAGAATCTATATTCTGAATTCGTTAATCAAACTGCTGCATTATGTTTTTGGGTTTTTTTGGCAAGGTTTTTAGTCCCTAATTCCTTACACTGTTGGAGAGTCGAAAGCCCCCGAAGCTAGTGGTCTGGAGGACTGTGACCCTGGAGGGAGGTTGTAAAGAGGCCAAAGGATGCATATAATAATCTAAGGAAGAAAAACTCCTAAGTGCATTTGTTAAAGGGACTAACTTCTTTCATTCATCCTTTTTCATTGAATTGCTCAATAATTCTTTAACATATGTAGGCTGCTCCCTCTTCCACTGCTTTATAGCAACTGCTCTAAATCTTTCCTTCCTTCGAGGTCTTCTTCAAGTTGTTTTATCCAACCTTTCACAACTTCCTACTCTACAGAAAGCCACCATTTTCTTCTTTGCCCACATCCTTACAAAATTATGTGTATTTACCAAAGAATACGTAGAAAATCTGAGGCAAGATGAGGGTTTAGTTCATGCTTCCCTCTTTGTCTTTTTCTTCTTTCCCTTAGTTAGGAAGTAGTTTTCAGTAATACCAGAGGTTTTTCTAGCATAATGTAGCATCACAGACTATGAGAGATTATCAATATCATACAATACCAAAGTCCCTTATCTTTAGCACCAATATCCAAAATTTTCTGAACATAGGAATTTTTTTATAAATCATTTGGCATTAAAAGCTAGGTGGAGGGCTGGGGTTATGGTGCAGCGGTAGCGTGCTCGCCTAGCACGCGGGAGGCACTGGGTTCGATCCTCAGCACCACATAAAAATAAAATAAAGATATTCTGTCCACCTACAACTAAAAAATAAATATTTTAAAAAAAACCTAGATGGAGTTAACATAAGTCTATAATCTAGTTATTTAAGTTGTTTAGGATGAACAGCTTAAACATATTCCCATGTTTTCCAATAGATAAACTTACATGTTTGATTCTGGGCATTATCCCAGACTCTGTTGGCTATGTGTTTATGAGAGATAGTCTTTGTAAAATGGGAAAATTCAAAATTCCAAAATGTGTGGTACCAATCGAGGTAGCTGCCCAACAATAACAACAGAGGACTTGGTTTCTCTTGACAGAGCCAACCCACCTCCAAACACTAAGAAGGGACTTCCTGCTGCTTTCCTTGAGTGGACCTGAGACTGCAGAAGAAGAAAGATAGAACAAGACTGCAAGGGAAGAAGAACTGTTGAGAGATTGCTGTCTTACCCGATAGCTGGCTTTTTACTTGAAAAATATATCACAACTTAAAAGTTTTATATG
This sequence comes from Geosciurus inauris, assembly GCA_004024805.1. Classification (NCBI taxonomy): domain Eukaryota; kingdom Metazoa; phylum Chordata; class Mammalia; order Rodentia; family Sciuridae; genus Geosciurus; species Geosciurus inauris. The sequence continues at coordinate 68,298 of PVHX01006273.1, forward strand.
ACAATATAGTACCACATATATGCTTCCTATCTAACTTAATATGTTAATATACCATATAATATATAGCAAGATTTACATGGCAAAATATTCTTCTATAAGACAGTTTGTTCATCTGATTTTCAATTGTTGGGCATATTACACTTATGTTCACAACACTGTTTTTCCCTTTAGCACCTTAAAGAACTATATTGGTTTCTCCTATATTTTCATCTTTTGTTGCTTTCTGCTTTAGATCTGTACAGATAGATAATCAAAGCTCTCTCTTTTGCTAGAAGAAAAAATTTTTTTCTTCATCACAAGTCTCTGTCCAGCCCCCAACTCATTTCTCTCTTTCCTGTCTCAGACAAGGTTTTTGAAGAAAAATTATTCACTCTCCTTTTCTATTTTCTATATCCTTACTACCTTTTGACTTCTCAACCTCTAGAATCTGTCCTTCACTCTCTCATTATGAACCAAGGAAATTCCACCAAAATTGTACCTATTAATGCCAATATGTAAAAATAGTGCACAAATATGCCTCACAGTTTCCCTCTTCTAAGAGTTTCTACATCTTTGGTGTCCATTAGTTTTTTTTTCTTCTAATTTTCTTTGAATTCTCAATCTTATCTGCAAGTTCTTATTCTTTTGTACATTTCCTGCCTCAAATACTGGAGCTTCAGAAAGTTCCATTTTTAGTTCATTTTTTAAAAAATTCTCTCTGTAGTCTCCTTTGCAATGTCATTCTCTCTTGCAGGTCTTATCCTCCTGTTCCTCAAAAACAGTGTTTCTAAATCTAATCTTCCTAAAGCATCAGACCCATACATTCAATAGCCTCTCTGGTGGTTGCAGCTGATTGGCCCATAAGCACTTCAAGAGCAGCAGATTCCAAACTGAACTCAGCATCTCCCCATGGCCATCCAATCTGCTCCTCTTTCATCCTGATCTGTCAGAAGGAAGACATCCAACCAGCCACACTTGCCACAAACCAGCAATTTTCTAGACTCATCATTCCACCTTTCTGTTCCACATTAAATTAACCACTGAGTTCTCTTTTCTAAATATTTATTGACTCTATACCTTGTCCTTATTCCTACTAACATAATTTGGGTTCAGAACTTTCAAAAAACTATTTTAATAATCTATCTCTTTTTTTAACTTTAGTCTCATCATGCAGAGTATGTCAAAAATATCTACTCTAAGTAGATCTGACCATTTCATTTCTTTGCTGAACACCTTCCAAAAGCTGCCTGACATCCATAATATAAAGGTGTGCCACACAGAGGCTGGAGATGTAGCTCAGTGGTAAAGCACTTGCCCAGCATATATGGATCTCCAATACCACAGAAAGTAAAGGGAAAAAAAGAAGAGGAGATGGAGTTGCTATTAAACGTGCCAGATTCGATCTTACAGGATGTGATGCTCCTTCCAGGCTTTCCCCCACCAATTCTTGCTTCTGCTGTTATGCCCTGGTAACACTGAACACCTTGCACTTCCTGCACACCCTGCTTTTCCACACATCCAATTGCTTGTTTGTGCTCCCCGCTCCACTGAGAATTCCTTCCCACTCTTCTTCACCTGGACACTAGCATCATCTCTAGAAATTTCCTTGGATCCCCAATTAGACTAAATTCAGCTCCTTAGCAATCCTACAGCAAGATGTGCATTTTATGTTCTCTCACATGTAAACCTACACTGAAATTATCTATCCAAATGTCTTTCCCTAAAGTTCAATGAAGGGTACTACTTAGAACACAGAGTAAAGGAATCACTCCTAGTTCTGCTTTAGCACAGTAAGGTAACTATTGAGCCAAACAACCTATTATATATTTTTAAATAACTAGGAAAGACGACTATGAAATTCCCACTGAATGATTAATGGTTGAAGAGATGGAAATGCTTATTACCCTGATTTGATTAATGCATATTGTGTACATGTATTACTATAATGTACTCCATAGTATGCAGACATTTTTTTAAAAAGAAAACAGTGATAAAAGACACAGGCATTTCTCCTCTACTAATAGACTAAATTCCTTAACAGGAGGGTCAATGTTTATTCATCCTCTTATCATTAGCAATAAATAGGTACCCAGCATACAGTAGGTACTCAATAAATGTTTGTGAAAATGAATAATCATTGGTATAGCACCAATTGCACAGTAAATAAAATGTCTTCAATGAATGCAGTTCCGGCATTCAGGGGCTCAGTATCAAACAAGTATGTGAATAATATGACATGATGTGACTTTGATAAGCATAGAGTGCTCTGGGAGGACATGAAAGAGGTACCCAACCCAGGTGGGGCATGGCTGTGGTACTATAGAAGTATCAGAAAAATTTCTTAGTGAAGAAAACAACTGGAATGTTCTATGAGAAATTACTAGGTGTTGGTCACCACAGATAAGGGAGCCAAACTGCAAATGCCCAGAGGTCCTGCACACTTTTCAAACTGGAAGTGGGAAAATGTCTTCTTCATATTACAGAATCCCAGGGCACATGTGAGTGCAAGTGAAAGAATAATACAGAAGGACAGAAGGGATCAAGACTGAGAGTCTGTTCTGCTTGGGAACTTATTTGTCAATTAGTAGTCAGTGGTGAATTTTAAGCAGGAGAGTAATAAAAACAGAAATGGCTTTTCATAATTTTTGTGATTTCAGTGCAGGGAATGCAGTGAATGGATCTGAGACTATCTACAGGAAGCTGTGTTAGGAGAGTATTGCAATAATTTGAGGGATATAGGATGGAAGCCAGATCAAAAAAGAAAAGAGCAGAATGAGAGGAACATAGAGGTCATTTGTTTGTTTGTTTGTTTTTTTGGTTCCATCTTATCAAATTGTAAACCCACTTTTTTTAAATGTTGAGGACTGGGAGATATCTGATCTTTGCAGTAATAAACCACTTTACTGAAAAAATCTCAGACAATAGCTTCATCTGTTTCCAGTATATACTTAGAGTCAACTTCTTTATAAACAAGATAGGAATAAGTGAACATATAGGAAAAATGTCTAAATTTGTTTAGCTATAATATATCATAAGTATTTAATGATCCATTGAAATTATCTGCAATGTGAATAATTTTAAATGCTAGTACTATAAATAATGTTCTACTTTAATCCAAACTATTTAATATTGGACTGACAATTAAGATGGCAAGATTTAGCAAATAAAAATGCATACTGCCCAACTAAATTTGAATTTCCAATAAAGAATTATTTATAGAATACATCTATTCAAAAAAGTGGAACATACTTAAACTATACTAAAAAATGATTCACTGTTTATCTTACATTTAAATTTACCTAAGTGTCTGCATTTGACCTTGCAACTTCTGACACCAAACATTACCTGTAGGTAATAGCGCCCTTCAACAGTGTGCAGTCCATCAAATGCCCCTAGGGCATAAACTTCATCTGATCTCTTTTCAGACATCTCGTAGCTTAGATGACAGCAGAGATCTTTCTGACAAACTGTATAATTTCCTGTGATTTCTGTGAGCTCCACAAAGGTGAATTCATCAAAAAAGACAGTTCCCTTGAACTCCTGGTTTTCTGTTGGGAATGCATCTATACTGCTGGCGTAAGAAGTCCAATTCACCATGGAATGTGATGGATGGGAATCCAGTGTTGAGATGATAAGTTTTCCCTCTGGTGTCTTCATATCATAATGAAATGCTCTAGGAAAATCAGGTGCATAAATGCCACTACCTGGAAGTAATCAATTGGAAATGTGATTTGAATTAGGAAAGTGAAAATAGATATCATAATTCCTGTTTTAAACTCATATCATCAGTTCAAGCCAACCTACATATTTGATTAATTTTAGTAAAATATGCTGATAAGGGGGCAGAAATGAGAGGAGTTCCAATAAGGTGTGGCAATAAGAAACCAAGAAGGATATAGAGTGATGAATTTTGAAAAAAAGAAAAAGAGCATGCATTCAGGTTAAATAAAATCAAATCTGTAAAACAATTTAGATTGAGATTGATTCTGAAGCACGTCACCAGCTAAATGTTCAAAAGCTACAATTGTATTAAGGAGTACATGTTAGTGTTCAAAATAACAATTTTTGTTTTTCTGACTATATCAAGCCTAAAAATCTTTTTAAAATGTTTTATTGGTGCATTTTAATTTGCACACATATAGGTGGAATTCAAAGCCTATATATCTTAAATACCTCACATTACCTGTCATTCTTTTTGAGGGGTGGTGTATATTAGATGCAAGGAAATTAACTCCCATGCCCGTAGCCCAGGCTGAGTGGAACTCAACAGCTGATAAATGTGGCAGGACATTCATCCAAGCTGTTGGAAAGAGTATGGTGTCCACATGGAGATCTTTCACCAGGGCAACAGCAGGATCATGGAAGAGGATATCAAAGCAAGTGAAAATGCCAAACTTTCCAAAGTCAGTGTCAAATGTCACCATCTCAGGCTTTTGGGGTGCATTGAATTGCTCTTCGCCCATGAAAAGGTTTTGCTGTGATAAATGGAAGATGAAGAAAAATGAAATTCTTTTAAGATGTGGGCCTGGACATCACTGCACCTGAAAAAGTGCAAGTTCACATTAATTTGACATTGCCACTTTCATCTATGATGGCTGTCTTCATGGGAAGTGTAGTGCTTTGGAGAACCTGAGGCTACTCCAGTGAAATGGAGCCTTTGGCTCCATCTTCACATTACAGTTATGTGTATGAGTATCCTCACCTTATCTTGAATCTCACAAGGTAAAGACATAAAATAGATCATCTCTGTTTGCCACGAACACTTAACTGTTACCTGTGGGCCAAGAAATTTATTTTGTCCTTTGTCAAGACCAAATCTATCTAGTAAGGAATTTTTCATTCTATCTTTGACTTATCAATAAGGCAGATCTTTAAAAGAACAAAGTCTGAAAAGCATTTCAATGTAGGTAACTCCCACTGACTCTCACACACACCTACAACAAACTCTTGTGTTCCAAAATGTACAAGGAATTATAAGAACTTACCACACCTAATCATTACTTTCCATGTATACTTATCATTAAAAATAAGAGGAGTTTTTCTCTTGTTCACTTTAATTCATTAAGCATTCAATAACTCAATTATTTGCAAATTAATTTTACCTTATGGTAGCGTGCCACTAGTCTTCCCTGAGAATCAAACACCACATTAGTATTGTATTGGTAACGGCCATCAGGAGGACATTGAGAGTCACTGGCATTGCATGACTTCTTGTCCCCTATATTTGCCACCACATAGATAGAATTATTCTTGGCCAGGCAGCTGAGTCTTTCTTGAACTGGGTTGTAGCCAAATCTGGTATATGTTCATTGGAAGAGAAAAGAGAATTAATCAATCTTAGCTTTTTATGATATTTTCAACTTATTTTTGCTTTTAACAAAATTCAGAATAATAGTTGACTGAACCTATCATTTGATATATACAAAAATAAATTCTGAATAACAGTAGGTAGAAGAGAAGGATTTAGACAAGAGAGGGTTTAGAGAAAATGTGGCTGTAGAAAACTACTCCAGCATAAGATTCCAAGCCAAGTACTTTTACCTTCATAGCATGGATCATAACCTATGATCACATATTCACTTATGTGTTCATATTTCAGTGTCTGTAGTATCCTATAAATATAATGAGGCAAAGATCTGCATACCCTGCATACTGAACCCCTGCCTGACAGTAAAGAAGCATTACAAAATATTTTGAATGACTGAACCAAAACCTGTAACTAGGAGGATCGTGGAGAGATGGCAGAGTAGAAAACAGCACCAGGAAGCACCCAGCACTGGTAGAAACCATCTGATACGCTACTTTGGAACTCTGAACTCCATTCAAAGGATTGCAACTTCCAGGGGAAGTTTGGAAGGTAAATTGTACTTAATTTTAGCTCTGAGCTCAGTTGTAGAGATGCATTAAAATTAAAAATTGATCATTAAAAATTATGAGTATGTTTTGAGCACACAATGTATGATGATGTAAATGTGTGAAATTAATAACTGAAAGAGAAAAAGAGATGTGTAAGAGCAATTTTTGATGTTATTAAAGTTAAAAAATTCATATTAGAGTGTTATAACCTTAGGATACTAAATGTAATCCTCATGGTAACTACAAGGAAAATAGGAATAGTCAGACACAAAAGAAAAAGAGAAGGAAATTTAAATGTCTCATAAAAATCAACTAAGTACAAAATAAAACAGTAATGCATGAAATGAGGAACAAAAAGCTATAAGAAATATAGAAAGCAAACAGCAAAATGACAGAGATAAGTTTCTCCTTATCTTTAATTACATTATATGTAAATGCATTAAACTTGCCATTATTTTATAATGACAGAGACTGACAGAATGAAACTTTAAAAAAATATAATCCAACTCTATATTGTCTACAGAGTTTCTTTAGCTCCAAAGAAACAAATTGGTTGAAAATGAAAGGATAGAAAAAGATATTCTATGCAAATGGTTACTAGGATGACTATACGGATGATCCCCTATAGATGATGGTTAGATTTACAACTTTTCAACTCTATGATGGTGCAAATGCATACTCACACAACCATTCTTTACAAGATAGGCTTTATGTTAGATGATTTTGCCCAATTGTAGGTTAATGCAAATGTTCTGAGCACATTTCATGTAGTCTCAACTATATGATATTCAGTAAATTTGGCCCACTAAAAGCATTTTTGACTTATGACATTTTCAAGTTATTTAATCAGGACATAACCCCATCAAAAATCAAGGAGCGCTGGGCGCAGTGGTGCATGCCTGTAATCCCAGCACTTTGGGAGGCTGAGACAGGAGAATCACGAGTTCAAAGCTATCCTCAGCAATGGCGAGGCACTAAGCAACTCATTGAGACCCTGTCTCTACATAAAACACAAAAATAGGGCCGGGGATGTGGCTCTGTGGTCAAGTGCCCCTGAGTTCAATCCCCAATACCAAAAAAAAAAAAAAAAAATTTAAGGAGCATCATTCCTATTATCAGACAAAATAGACTTCAAGTCAAAAAAGGTTACAAGGTACAAAGAAAAATATATATTAATATTAATATACAGAATACATGGAGATCTCCTAAAAGTCAACAATAACTACAACAAATGATTCAAAAATGAGCAAATGAGTTGAATAGATACTTCTCCAAAGAAAATACACAAATGGCCAATAAACACATGAAAAGTTGCTCAACAGGACTAATCATTAGTGAAATGCAAATCAAAACCACAATGATATACCACCTTACACCCATCTGGATGGCTACTACCAGTAAATAATAATTAATAATAATAAAAAGTGTTTGTAAGAATGTGGAAAATTTGGAACCCTGTGTATGTTTAGTGGTAAAATACCCACCATTATGGAAACCAGTTTGTCAGTTCCTCAAAAAAGAACTAAAAAATGAACCCCCAATTTCATTTTGAGATATAAACCCAAAAGTGTTAAAATAGAAGGATCTCAAAGAGATTTTCATATACCTATATTCATAGAAGCATACTCACTATAGCTAAAAGATGAAAGCAATACAAGCAACTGTCTTATGAATGAATGGATAAGTAAAATGTGGTATGCACTCACACACACACACACACACACACACATGGATATTATTCAGCCTTTAAAAGAAAGGAAATTCAATAAGGATGATTGAAAACATTAAGTAAAATAAGCCAATCACAAAGACAAATGCTATATGATTCCATTATGTAAAATTCCTAGAGTAGTCAAATTCATAGAGAAGGGAAATGCCATTCAGAAACAAATCAACTCAATTCATAATGAAAGTAATAATAGAATTCTGGTCTTCCAGACACTGAGGGTCTGGCATGAGAAATGGTTATTTAAGAAAAAATTATGATACAATGAAATGAGAATAAAGTGATTAAGTAGTATTGAACTTTATCAAAATCAAGATGTCTCTATCAGCAGTTTTAATAGTTCTTTTGTGTGATTTTGAGAGCTGATTCAAAAGAGGAATTCCTAAAACAATGTTAGCTAAGGTGCATTCAGAAAGAAGCATGTTCACTAACATGATTCTCCCAGGTATGTGAAATACTGGCTTTCCCACATTAAAATCAATAGTGCTATTTTTATGATATTTCATATTTCTTTAGTCTATGCCAGATTTAAATTATATACACAATTCTGCTATATCGCTTCCTAGGTTAAATCAGCCTATACAACCAGAAGAATGGGAAGTTTTACTCCATGTATGTATAATGTCAAAGTATATTCTACTGTCATGTATAACTAAAAAGAACAAATATTTTTAAAAATCAGCCTAAGCTTGAAGTGTTTTGATACATTAGTCTCATCAACTATTTGATCAGTGAGAAAGGAAAATCATTAATCCTAAACTGACATGTGCCTCTCTTTTGTGATCTGCTCATATAGTTTCAAATTACAAAGCCACATAGGGAAATATTTTTCTGTTCACAGGCAAGAATTTGAAGACTAAAGTTTGGATCTTATTTCTTCCACTAAATACTTCCTTCCTTAGCCTCCCAAGTCACTGAGATTACAGTTGTGTGCCACTACATCTGGCTGAAATGTGATGATTTCTAGCTATTTTCTAACTCTGATTTCTGTGATTTCATAATTCACATTTCTGATCAATATATTCATAATAGATGAAAAACAAAATATTTTGAAGCTTAGAGTTCACAATGGATTTATGCGATGGTTATCAACAAAGTTTTCCCAGGTAAAAAAGGCTGATGTGCACGATCGACTTTTTCACATTCTGTTTCTTACCTGTTAGGATTATTACAGGGGATCCAATTCACTTGAGGGTCTGGGATATCCTCCAAATATGGGTATATAGACTCCCTGCTGAAATTGTAACCATAAATACCATCTTCTGGAGTCACAATTATATGTGCACCCTGTTTAAAAAAATATAGTTAATTAAAACATTCCTCAAATAGGGAAAGGTTGAAGCGGGTAGGGGCATAAATGGGACTGAATGGCTAACATCCATTTGGATTCTTTCTTCCCCTTTCAATCTTTTTTGTTTTCTACATTGATATAATTTATTTTCTTTTCCCAAATGCTTTAATTGTATAATTCTGCCATTGCTGTTTCTATATAGCTTTGTCATTCTCTCAGAGATATTAATAATTTTTGAGGCCATTCTCAGCTCTGCCACCACTGGAGTCATTAACTATAAACACAGCTCTTCCTGAAATCAATCCCTCCCTGAACTTTGGTCAATCGTTGTGTCTACTGTTCCAGGACTGATTTATAACTCAAATTCTCTGTTTACTTCCTCTTCTGCTCTAGGCTTCCCCTGCATGGCACCTTGCAAACAGAATTCCTACTCCAATGGAGAGGAGTCACACAACAGTGACCTGAATTGTATTGAGGCTAGAAGTACTGCCTGAGCTAACATGAGCACCCTTGGATTGGAGGGTGACCTTAAAGATTGCTGTGGTCTTAAAGGAAATTATGGGACTAATTGAAAAAGAGCATCAGATCTCCTGATAACCTCATATTTTAATACATATGAGAACATACATTGATAGATTATATAATATGCATGTACCTGTAATCTTCATCACTTACTTATCTCTGATCTATACCTGACCTATGAATATCTTATTTAAACCTGATTTGTCCAAAACACACATTTAAACTGCATGCTTTGCTTCAAACTTACCCCTTCATTTAACTCCAGGACTTATTGATCAATAACACACATACTTTTACCCTATAATTAGAATGAAGCATGTAGCATATAATACACACTTGCAAGTAATCTGTAATTTTAATTTGTTTTCAGATTAGAAATTTACCTGAAAACTTGCAAACTCTTAAGGGCACAAGAGGATACTGAGGCCATGAATACTCTGAGGACAGTACCTGTTCCCTGCCCCATCTATCTTCCACCCCCATTTGTAGCAGAAAAGAGGAACAAAGATGTTGAATTTATAGCAAGTTCCTCAAAGTTTGGCTGTTTCTTAATGATGACCAAACCATTCCTTTCTTAGCTTTGTTCTCATTGTTGAGAGTGTAAGTGTCCTTATTCTGTCAATTTTGAGAGGAAAGTGAGATTCTAACTGTAAAACAGTGGATCTTGGCTAAGCTGATACATATGTCATCCAAAATTGTAGCTGATCCTGACATCACCTGTCCCCTGGATCTTCGTCCTTCTCATAGAATCTAGCACACTGGAGAGATGGCAGAGATGGTACCTGATTTGCTGCTAACGTGATCGCTCCTTCCAAAACATCAAGATTCCTATTCATGAGCGCCAACGCTTCTTCAGGAGACACTGCAGTCAGGGTGTCATCAGGCAATATCACAGCATGTTCATAAACAGCTGCTTTAAAAGTATCCAAGGAGCTGGCTTTTAAGACACAGAAAACTGAAATTGCCACATAAGCCAGCAACTGAGAAGTCATCATGCTGAAGTCCAAAGAGTACTGTAAAACAGAGTGTGTCTTGCTATTTATAGACGGAAAACACAAGTAGTCACATGGTTTCCAGAACTTAGTACTTTAAAAACAAATTGCAAAGACTAATTTTAAGAAAACTTTGTGCTTTCACATTATTCTTAGGCAACAGAAGACCTTTTCCTGCAGGGATGATTTGGGAAGGGCAAATAAGGAAATATATTCATATTAGTTTGCCAGGACTACAAAATATCACAATCTGGGTGGTATAGATAACAAAAACGTATTGTCTCATTGTTCTTGAGATTAGAAGTTCAGGGAAGTTGTCAGCAGGGTTGGTTCCTGATCACGTTTCTAAGGGAAGGATGTATTTGTTCCAGGACTCTCTCCCTGACTATTTTTTCCCTATGTCTCTGGTGTTTTTCCTCTGTGCATACTTGTAGAAGCATTCTCCAACCTTCAACCCCTCCCTTCCCTCTTTCCCCATTCTATGCTGATGGACTGCACTGCCTGATAGCAGTACCCCATTGTTTGTAACTTTGGGGCCGTGATTGGTCTGAGGACCATATATAAACTGTTGCACTTCCTAAAATAAATGGGCTCTGCATCTTGCTCCAGGGGAGCAGTCTTACCAGCCCCTGGAGTCTGGGTGGAGTGACTCCGCAGACTGTCACCCCCAAATCTCATCCCTTGAGACCCCACTTTGTCTTCCCCAAGGACCTCTTTTCCTTTCTTGGGACCCCCAACTTGTTGAGCAGACCCATGAGGCACAACTTCAAACAATATCTGGTGCCCACGTGCTCTGGGGCTTTCTCGACCCCATCCCTATGTGATTTCATGGCAGTCCCCCTGTCTTTGTCTTGCTGGTAAAGGTAACACCAGCCTTTTTGTGATTGTCTCCTGTGTCTGTTTGTCTTTGTGTGATGAAGTTAGGTCAGGGAACCCTAATTCTAAACATTTTCGTGTTTTTATCTCTCCTGAGAACCAAACTCCCATTCTCCTTCCTCTTCTTAAAATACTCTTAGTTGTTTTTTTTTTTTTTTTTTTTTTTTTTTTTTTTTTTTTTTTTTTTTTTTTTTTTTTTTTTTCTCTTTTCTGTCCCCTTTGCTTTCGGCTTCTCTTCACTAGCATTTCCTCCAACTTTCGGGAGGCTTCCCCCACTAGTTGGCTGCCCCCACCCATGCGGGCTGGCCCCAGCTACCGCTGCATGGGCCCTCTGTCTCTCAGGCGCTGAGAGCACTGCTGTGAGGCATGCAGCAGTCATGCCAGTTGTGCACAGGAAAGTAAACAAAACACCTGCTGCGGAGGCTCCGCAGGTGCAGGCCCTGGTCACAAGCGGCGGCGGCGGTCCCACTGGCTGCACAGCAGCTCCACGCACCAGCCTTGGCAGCCTGCTGTCACCCGCCCCAGTCACAAGCAAGCACAGCACCTGTGGCGGCCCCGCCTGTGCCCGCCCTGTCGGGGCAGGACCCCCACCTTGGGAGTAGGCATGCTCTCGGAAAGGCTGCCTAAAGCCTCACACAGCCTTAAACTGTCCTGCTGTGATTTTTTTTTGCACCTGGAGAAGAAAGGGGAGATTGCCAAGCGTGCTGTGCCTGCACCTCCTCTGGCCAAGGCCACACACCCCCTGCCTCCAGTGAACTGCCTAACACTGCTGGTGGCCCATCTGCATGGCTCGCTGCGCAAACGCAAACAGGCAGCCAGACGGGCTTTCGCAGACAGCATATATGTGGTCCACCAGCCCACATCCGGCCGCCATTTAAACGTTACTGTTTGCTTTCACTTTACCTTCTCCTGCCCTGACTCCTTCAACATGGGCGGTCTGCCTTACATTCTCCTTTTTCTTCTCACAATCAGTGAATCTTTCCTGGCCCCCCCTTCCTCTTGGCCCCTCTACCTGTAGGAGCATCTCCATACCTTCCCACCCCTCCCTTCCATCCTTCCCTCATTCTATGCTAATAGACTATGCTCTTCCCAAAGAGCACCCCTTTGTTTGTGACCTTTGGATCTGATTGGTCTAAGAGTGCATTTAAGCTTCTATAGTTTCTAGAATAAACTGATGTTTTTTGCTCTTCGCCCCGGTGTGTTTCTTGTCCCAGCTATCTCTGTGTCTCCCTGGGCGAAGCAAATTTTTACCTACACCCTGGGGCCTGGGGAGATTGGCTCCATGGATTGCCACCATCCAGAGAGACCCCTTTTCGTCTAACCTGGGGACCCCTTCTCCATCTCTCTTGAACTCCAACTCGTGGAGAAGCCATGTGGCCTTTTTCCTCCCCCCCCTTATCAAAACGACATCTACCCATCCGTCTTCTCCACCCTGCTGCCATCTCTCCTCTGGCAGGTGCAATGACCACTGTGGCTGCTCTGGGACAGCTGGGAAGGCCTGGCAGTACAGCCCCCTGGCCCCAGTGCCCCTCCAGGACTCGCTTGCCAGGGGCGGAGCAGACTGTTCCCAGTGCACCTGGGCTGTACTGCCTGGGTGGATCATGTCCTCAGGCTCAGGGTCAAGGCCCAATTCCACTTCTAAACCAACAAATCTGCCCCAGTTATTCAGTTTTATGCTGGGAAAGATGTACCAATTGTCTATTTACTGTGCATCACCTAATGCTTATGCAAGAAAGCAAACTAAATACTTTCTCTCACTTAAATTTGCTGTCTGTTTAGCCTGAAAACCTTACTGGCTCAAAATCAGATTCCTGATTAACTTAACCCCTCTCCTAGAGCTACTTTGAGCTACATTGCCAGCCTAAATCACTTCCTAAAGACTAAATATAAATCTGACAACAACAGATAATACTTTTAAAAATGTAGGCCTTAGAAATTTTTCAAAACAACAGTTTTTAAAACAAAAACAAAATAGAAGCACAACTGAGAGGCACTGGCTTAATGCTGTTAATGTTTTTTAAAGTTTCTATCAGAAGAGAATGTCTCTATTGACAAACTTGTAAGTCAGCCTAAAGTCATGATGTCCACTCTAGAACAAGCTAGAGCCTTACACCAGAGGTTTCACCTCTCAACAGATAGTCTTCATCACCTATTGCCTGAAATTCCAATCCAACAATGCAAACATCTGATTCATACATGCTCCTCTTGTGGCTCATTGTTACCACTTGGTCCACTCCAACCACAGGGAGTCAACCCCCATGGGCTAATGCCCAACTCCCTCTGGCAGATGAATGTCACTCATATCCCTACCTTTAAGAAACTTAAATTTGTACATGTGGTAATTGAAACCTATTCCTCCCTTATGTATGCTACTGCCCTTTCAGTGGAAAAAGCAACCCATGTGATTAAGGCTCTAAAGCAAGCAATGCTATTTATGGATGTCCCGTGGTCAATCAAAACAGACAATGGCCCAGCCTATGTCTCCCTCAGATTGAACATATTTTTAACTTCCTGGGGAATTTCCCATACCAAAAGGATTTCCTATAACCCTCAGGGAAAAGCAGTCATTGAAAGAACCAATCACACTCTAAAGGAGATGCTTCAGAAATTTGATTCTACCGAAAAGGGTCCTTCTTTGAGATTGTTGGATGCTTTATTTACACTCAAACTCACTTTTGACAAACAAAGCCTCAATGCAGCAATCTGACACTGGGGTCCATTTACCTTCCTTACCCCTCTTCCCTCAGTATGATGGAAGGACCCCTTGACCCTTCAATGGAAGAGCCCAGACCCTCTGCTCACACAAGGGCAAGGTTATGCTTGTGTCTTCCCCCCCACAGAGTCTAAGCCCCTGTGGATCCCAGCCAGGAATATTCATCCAACCCTCTCTTGAGAAGACAACATAACTCCCCACCTGAAGAGAGAAGCCCCTTCTGTGAGTACCTAGACCAAAGCTAATGTTGTCTTTGACCCTTCTATTCTTCAAAAGGTGTGGAGTGAATTAATTATCACCTCTGTTAGATCCACCCAATTGGGTTATCATTGGGCTTGGGGTTCTAAGCCCTCTCTGGTCCTTCTCTTTGTCAAACTAAACAAGCTCTCTTAGTTCATATGGTGAAAGTATCACAGGAACACAAGAAAATTCCCACTGCATGGATTGCAGCCCTCAAGAACATATAAGAAGCTTGCCCACCTCATCTTCACTGGAAACGCAATGCTTTGAAGCTTCAGCCGATCCTAACTCCAAACCCCCTTCCCTTCCAACTCCTCCCAACCCTACTATCCTTTCTCTTGGGAGAGAGCTCATCTCAGGACCCGTTCACATGGGCTGGTTAGCCAATGACGGGTAAGATACTCAGAGGAGCACAACCTAAGACAGACAGTCTCGTTTGCACCCCCCTCTCTCATATGCAACATGTAGGAGTCTGGAAATCCAGTGGAATGATTCTCTCCCATGAGGAAATTATCACAGATCCCTCCAACATGCTTGCTTATGGGCCATACAGGCCCTGCTGACCTTTCAAATAAAAGTAAGAAGGGGGATATGTAGGAGCACTCTCCGACCTTCAATCCCTCCCTTCCCTCTTTCCCTATTCTATGCTAATGGACTGCACTGCCTGACAGCGGTACCCCATTGTTTGTAACTTCGGGGCCATGATTGATCTGAGGACCATATATAAACTGTCGCACTTCCTGAAATAAACGGGCTCTGCATCTCCCTCCGGTGGAGCAGTCTTACCTACCCCTGAAGTCTGGGTGGAGTGACTCTGCAGACCATCACCCTCAACCCTTGTCCCACGGGACTCCATTCCATCCTTCCTGGGGACCCTCTTCATCCCGCAAGACCCCAACTTGTTGAGCAAACCCACAAGGCACAACTTAAAACAATACATACTTGTGTCCAAATTTCTCATTTTTTATATGGGCATCAGTCATTCAATTTAATGCCTACTTGATTCCAGAATGATCCCCTCTTAATGAATCAGCTCCCAACACTGTTTCCAAATAAGGTTACATTTGAAAACACTGGACTTTCACATTACTTTCTCTGTGTGAACACTTGAGTTCTAGTCCTCCTGAGTCACATAATAAACACCAGCTTCCTCTGCTTGTTGTCCTCCTTTAGACCTGCCACCCATACAGGTGAGTAAAGGATGCTACATACACTGGAAGGAGATGTAATGGTTACATAACATTAATAAAAGGAATCTTTGTATGAGTCATCAACAGGTTAAAATTTACTACTTTGAACTTCTTACATTAAAAATATTAAATGAAGACCTCCCACTGAGTTTCCAATCCAACATGTAAAAAACTTGGCAGTCATCTCTCCCACCCTCACCATAAGAAAGAAGCCAGCCAACTAAAAATCAACAACTTTTCTTAGAAGCATCAGAGAATTAATGTCACAGAACAAATTATCACCCTCATAATTGGAGAGAAAGGTGAATACAGAAGAGAAAAACTTAAAGGAGAAGAGTCTGACGTGGAGCTAGTGCTCTGACCTGTAATGGATGAATTGCTGAAAACTCAGTGTGGACAATCTTGAAAATTAAAACTCTTGAATGGGGTTGTGGGAATCCCTCTCACTTTTGTGAAGTTTACCTCCAGAAACCCCACCAAATTCTCAGGGAAAATGGATAAATATGAGGGTAAAAATACCCCTGTGCTTCCTGCAGAGAAGAGGGAAAATAAGATTGTTGTGAAATATACCCAGAACATTCTCTTGTCTTTAGCAAAAGCCTTCCCTTAAGGGAAAGCTTATTACCAGTGTCTGCTCTACCTGGGGGAAGGAAAACTTCAATCCAACTCCTCCAACCTTCCACAAGGGAGGGTAAAAATCTCAGCTCTAGCTGCCTCTACCTGGTTCATGATCCTCCTAAGGATAGAAGAAAAAAGCTTGGAGGCTCTTGTGAAGGAGAGTCATAGCCCTGAGTACAGGCTCACTAGAAGAACGAGACAGAATCATAGTACCATAGGATATTTGCCCTGTCCCTGAGAATTACCATGCTATCAATCCATTTCTGACTTACCTGTCATGTACAAGCCTTCAGATGAAATATTGCAGTTCTTGCAATACTGTGTCACTCACAGGACTTGGAAATAAGAAGTACCAAGAGCCAATGAAGTCAAATGCTTCTTGGATAGAAAATGGACAGCCCACTGGCTAGACAGAGGCAAGACTCACTCTGTCTGGACTTTGCTGACAGAGCAGTGATGACACTAATCCTGGAAGCAGGTTCCAGAAACAAGCCCTGCCAGCAGGAAAGAGAACCAGAAGCTAGGGAAAGGAACTGAGAACAAGAACTGAGTGGGATTAGCACTGCCTCTTGCTTTTCACCTGCTGAACGCTGAAAAACAATGTACACACTGGTGCATCAGTGTATGTGGTGAAAGATTAGAAATCTGCCTCTGTGTTGTTGCATACACACACACACACACACACACACACACACATAAACATATATGAGTAAACATAAAAGTATATGTATATATTTTATATAAAATAATTATTTGTTTATTTATTTATAGATAAATACTTAGTCATTATAACTCCACATCAATTCCCTGATTGACCTTAATCTGCTTTATAAGTTGTTTATATGGTCATAATATATATTTTTGGCATGGGACTTAATAAAACTATTCTCGTATTTTTAAATGTAGCCCCTAAACATTATTAGATGCCCTTGGCATGGGACAAAATTACAACAATTTAACTTAAGGATCTGCCTTTAAATTCCAGATTTGGTAAAATTTTATTCCATAAAATACAATAATTGTTCCTGTGACCTGAGCAAAATAAGCTGTTTTTATAGATAGAGAAGGCTGAAGAAAGTAACAAATGGACAAAAATACAAGCCTGTCATTTCAAAGTTACTTTCCTTATAAAGTAGTGACAGGGAGATGAAACAATAGGAAAGTAACTGATTGTTTAAGATCCAGTTATTTCAGGTCACTTCTTTTGTGTAAGGATTAAAGTAGAGGGATCTTTATTACCCTACCAACTGGTCTGTTGGGGAAATTTGGATGTTATCTCTTTGATCCTGGTTTCTCAGAGGGTCAGATAAATAGTATAGTTCCATTTGGTGACACTGAGGGTTTGTATAAGTGATTCCATTTTGATTTTTAGCCTGTTGTTTTGGGGTACAGGGAAGGAGCTTAGTCCAAAACAATGGCTTTTTATAATTTCTATAATATCCTGAACTGGTTCTCATGAATTTGTTTGTTTGTTTGTTTTGCTAACCAGGGACTAGCTGATGTCCACTCACATTGGGGAGGGCCATATGCTTAACTCAATCCACCAATTCTAATGCTAATCTCTTTCTAAAAAACCCTTGCACATGAAGAGAGAAATAATGTCTAGCCAGCTACCTGGGCATCCATGTCCAGTCAAGTTAACACATAAAATTAACCATCATCTGATGGAAGCAATATTTGCCTACATTAGAGCAGTTACTACAAAAGGATTTTTCTAGGCTCTCCTCCCACTTAAATATATGTTCAACTATACATATACAGACTTACAGGAACACATACATGGAATGAGTTTTTGCTGCATCAAATATGCATACACACAGTCATAGTCTTTTTCTGTTGCTAATAACACCACCAAAGAGTGGATAAATTTTGAAGAAGAGAGGTTTATCTGGGCTCACAGTAAAAGGCCAAGGACCCACATCTGGTGATAGTCTTCTTGCTGGTGAACTCTGAGGCAGTGCAGCGCATCACATGGTGTGAGACAGACAGTATGTGTGTCTATGTGTTCTAGTCTCCTCATGAAGCCGCCAGGATTCCATCATGGGGGCTCTGCCCTGATGGTCTTATCTAATTCTAATCACCTCCCCAAAGCCCCACTTCCAAACACATTTAGATTGAGTTTCCACCTTCTTAGTACTTCACAGTGGCAATTAAATTTCAACATTAGTGTTGGAAGGGAAAACTATATTCAAATCATAGCATACCCATTGCTTTTAAAAACGTCTTTAGTTTATTTTCTGTTCCAATAAGTTTATGGCATCTCTTCTAAAAAGATACCAAGGGCATGCTTGCTCCTTTGCACTGACCCCCCCCACACACACACACACTGCCCCTCTTCGCCAGGCTAATCCTGAAAGGCCCTGGTGAAGGGGATCATTATAACTTCCCAGGTCCCTACCCTAAGCACAGAGGGTCCTTCTCAAACACTGTTTCATAGAGGGCTGTAACTAAGACAGGCAAAGGGGTTCCACTTTTGCTACTTAGTCATCTGTCTTTTGAAACCAAATCAAAGAAAGCAAGAGATTAATTGCAATGCAGAGCTTTGTTTCCAGCCCAGGGGCTTTGTTTCATAGCATTAAGGTTAAGGTTAAGCAGCAAAAGGTTGTAAAAAGCAGGCAGGATTTGGTATCCAAAGACTCAGGCTCCTGTTTCAGATCCAATAATAGAGGGACTTTGGATGAAAGGGAGGCAAATAAATCTCTTTCACGGGTGATCAAATAAGATAATATGTTTTTTAAAAAGTGCTGTTTAAACTTATGAAACACTATGTAAAGTATCAACTACTACTATCATTACAACAAATTCTCAAACTAAAACACTCAAGAAATAAATCATGGAAACATTTTTAATGTACCATATTTAACTTGAACATTCTGTACCATGCAAAGGTATAGGACATTAATTGCCATTATCAATTTTAATTTCTCTATGACTTCACTGTTGCCTTGGATTTCAACATCACACTTCTGAAGAAAAATGAACCCCAACTCCCCTGTCCCAGCTCAAAGACAATCTGAAACCACAACTTTCATTCCCCCTATAGTTTCTACATGTCTTTAAGGTGTTTCTCATAGAATGTAAATGACAATGTTTTAATATTGTCCCACTATTTCAAAATTATCATTATGCTATTCTACTATATCCACACAAAGAAACTCAACATCTTGAAAACCTCCTACTTCATAATGTCTTTCAGGGATAGGCTGACTCTCACTTAGGATGATCTGTGGGAAAACATAGCTTGTTGCAAACATGCTGCTGAAGGAGAACTCTTCAAATTTGTTACAAGCGGACCATCCAGCTCCCCGCAAGTCCTCAGGGCTGTAGTTTGGCATTTCAGGAATGTGCATATCTATGCAGAAAAAAAAGTAGTCATAAAAATTTGAAAATATCTTCTCAGCTGAATTACACAATTTCAGAGTAGAGGAATATTTAAGTTGCCTTTTAAGCAATGTTGTTTAACTTCAGTTTCAACTTACTTGTGGATCCTAATGCCAATTTAGAGAATCCAGATTTTTTTTAATGAAGACAAATGGAACAGACTTGAACTTTAAAAATCAGAGTGTTTCACATATTATAGCTATTTCAAATTCTGATTTGATTATTTCATAAACTGTTTAGCTATACATCTCTTTCAGAGATATGTCCATGTGGCTAAACTGGGTCAAAACTGAAAACATGAGACCCCAGTTGAAGATGATTTGAAAAACACTACTTAACCTAGTGGAAAAAGAAAGCTCAGGTGTTTCAGCTTTTTAAACTTGAACTTGACCCGCTGAAAACTAATCAATATACTTTATGTTTTTATTTTGCAGCCAAGAAAATCAACTCTGTTCTTGCTATGATAAAAGAAACTGAGTGTTCTGGGTTAAAAAAAATATCAGTGATAAACATAACCTTATACCAATTATGACTGATGCTAGCACAATTTTTAAAGAAAAGTAATGATGATCTAGAAGAAAAACTAATAATAGTAATGCAGCACATTTATGCACATCTACCTGTAATGGCCTTCCACTGTGTGCAGTCCATCAAAAGCACCCAGAGCATAGACCTCGTCTCCTTGCTTCTCAGATATCTTGTAAGATAAGTGACAACACAGGTTCTTCTGACAAACTGTGTAATGTCCCATGTTTTCCTTAAGCTCAGTGAAGGTGAACTCATCAAAATAAATCATCCCCAGAAAACCAAGCTGCTCAGAAGGGAAGGGCTCGACACTTTTGGCATATGAACTTCAGTCAATGACTGCAGGGTAGGTGAGATCACTGCAAGGCTGAGACTTCAGTTCTGATAGTATCAATTGGCCACTCTCTGTTTCCATGTCATGGTGATACATCTTGACTGCTTCGGGGGCATAGATTCCACTCTCTATGGCCAACAACAACAACAACAATGCAAAAATGGGTTTCAATTTATTTATTTATTTTTGTGTGTGTGTTGCTGGGAATGGAACCCAGGGCCTTGTATGTGCTAGGCGAATGTTCTTCCACTGAACTACACTCCCAGCCCTAAAATTTTTTAAAGTTATATGCTACTAGAAATTAAAGTTATTAAGCCATAAGCATTTTTCAAGATAGTTAGGGAGATGGCTGTTATATTGGCCTATGTTTTCCATAAAGTGCTGCTAAAATTTTCATTTAACCTGGAGAGGGTTTTGTTTATATTAATCATCCTTTTTCTAAGCAAATTTAACAAGAAACTAAAACATTCTCCCAAATGTGATGGATAATTTCAGCTCTCCGCTGATCTATTTAATTTCTTGTGTCTGAGATTTCTTATCTTCATCAATGAATAAGTAGTCAGGAGGGCAAGAAGGAAGCATACATTACCTTTACCTTGGATACTTCAAAGGATAAACTCTAAAATCCTGAGATGTCTAAAATGATTTTATCACCTGAACAATAAAATCTATTTCACAATTGCAGTAAATGTTGGCTGGGGCATTCCTTAGACCTGGCTCTGAATTTTGAATTATATTGACTTCTTTCTTCCCCTCATACAAGATTTAGATAATGTTTGCCTCTTTTATTTACAAGTATAATGTTCTTAAGTAGAAACCAATACTATTATTAATTTTGTGATACTAGAATTAATACATGCATTAATCATTAGAGAAAAGTGTGGCTTTTTAATTTTTTTTTGCAGTCCCTGCCCTTTGGCCCTGTCTTCTCTGCGTAGGGGGCAGCTCTCCTGTTGCCATTCCTTGGCCCCTGAGAATGCATGCCTGCTCCAAGTCCATCTCCTCTCACTCCTTGGTCAGGACCACTGCCAGATGACAGCCTCAGCAGCGTGGCAGTCCAGAGTCCCCTGACTTTACTTGTCACTAGCTACAGCTTCCAAATCAGCACCATTTCAAGAGATGTCAACACAACAGCCAAGCTCACTGGGGCTAGGGTTGCTGTTTTGGGGTGGCTGCTCTGGGGCTGGGATTAAGACTGTGCTTGGGAGCCTCACCACTGGTTATGCAGGATCCTTCTCTGAAGCAACAGCTCCTCTGAGCTATTCTGGGGTTTATTTCTAGCAGACCATGGGCTCTTTTGCCTGCTGGTTTGCTTTTCCACCTCCCCCACCAGTAGGTGCTCCTGTCTCTCATGTCTCCTCTGCCCTGCATGTTCCTTTCCTGAATCTCCCAGACAGTCTGGGAAAAGTGGTTGGCTCAGGGTTTGACAGAAGAATGATAAATACTGTTAGGAAAGGAAGGAAAGGGAAGGGAAGGGAAGGAAAGTTTGGCTTGAAAAATCAGTAAAGCGTTCCCAAGACAGTCACTGCCACTATGTGCATGACTGGCATGAGTTACCTGTCATGTGCATGTTGGTATTGTGAGTACTTGCAGCAAGCAGGTTGACTCCCATGGCTCTACTCATGTCAAATGGAATGGGACAGCAGAAAGGAGGGGCAGTGTGTTGTACCAGGTCACGAGGTAGAGAATAATCGACTTGAAACTCATTCATCACCACCACAACCGGGTCATAAGAACAAATGTCTAAACAAGTGAAGATGTCAAACTTCCCAAAGGGAGAGTCAAAAGTCACAAATTTTGAATCCTTAGAGAAATCAAACTGAATTTCTGGGGCAAAAAGATTGCATTGTTAACAAAAAGCAGAGAAGGGAGAAATCAGGATAAAGCAAACTGCCAACAGATGTGGTCAACACCCAAAGAATCTTTCGTCCAATGTATGTTGACTTGCACATTTAAAACTGTTACACATGGATTTTCACAATTCATGCCCACCATTGTATCAATGAGGATTTTTCACTGTGACACTAATCGAAACACTTCGCTTTTCTATGACCAATGAATACAATTATATCTACAAGTGATATTTAAGATGTGAATATTTCTATCTTAAAATCACAAGATAAAATGTTGAATCTTACCATTTTCAGATTCTTTCCTGTATTCTTTAAATATCAACACTACTCCCTGTGTGAAGTCTAATGCATGTTAATAAAATAAACTCTGTCATGTCTTCCTGTGATACTGCTAATAAGTGAGAGAGATTGAAAATTAGACAATGCAGTAACTAAATCCTGTTAATTAGTGAGCCATAAGTAATTTTTTTCAGCCCAATTATTGGTCCAAAAGTCCACTGAACCTGGGCTTAGGAGTTCAGCACATGCTTCGTTCAGTATTTTATTGGCTTGATGTATACCTAAGCGAGCTCTGGCATGAGCTACTTCTCCACACCTACTACTCACCTGTAGTTCCTCCATTCACCCCAGGGGGTAGTGCATCCTTCATGCTTAGGTGAATGGCTCAGGAAAGGATGGGACCTAATTGCAATCAAGGAATGACGAGACTATATATACTCTGTCTGTGGACTTTGTTCATAAGGATGTGAGATCTGGGCTCCCAAAATGTCACAGGCTTAAATGGGAAGGATCATAGGGGTTTTCAATCTGGAGACAATAAACGGGCTTTTCAGGGGAGAAAAGCTGGAGGCATTCAGCAGGTTTCTCTAGTGGATCCATGCCAGCTAGTCAATCCTCCTGCCTGAATGGATTTGAAATAGAGATGGAAAGTAGAATGGTGGTTTCCAGGGGCTGGGTGGTGGCGCAATAGGGGTTATTGCCTTATGGGCATCAAGTTTCAGATGCGCAAGACAAAAAGAATTCTGGAGATAGATGATAGTGATGGTTGCACAACAATATGTACACAGTACCACTGGATTGTACACTTAAAATAGCTAATATGATACGTTTTGTGTCATTTGCATTTTGCCGTAAATAATAATAATAATGGGTTTGAACTTGGTGTTGCTAAAAGGAAAGTCACTCTGAAAAACAGCTGTTAACAATAGCAAAAAGGCCTAGAGGGACGGATAATATGGTTTGACCCTTTGAGTGACAGACTGCACCTAAAACAAGAGCTACCCTTATCATGCTACTGTTTATTCAGGTATTGTTATGGTTTGGACCTGGAATGTTCTCCAAAGGCTCATGTGTTGGAAGTTTGGTTCCCAAATCAACAATGTTCAGATGCGGGGCTTTGGAAAGAGGTTGTATCATGAGGGCTCTGTCCTCGTCAGGGAGTTAATCCCTAGATGGGTTCAAAACTGAACGGACCATTGGGAGGGGGTGGAAAATGTGGGAGGTGAGAACTAGTTGGAAGAAATAGGCTATTGAAGTGTTCCCTGAAAGAGGATCTCTTGTTTCTAGCCCCTTTCTCTGTCTCTCTCTCTCTCTTCCCCTCCCTCCCTCCCTCCCTCTCTCTCTCTCTCTCTCTCTCTCTCTCTCTCTCTCTCTCTCTCTTTTCTATATTACTGGGGATTGAACCCAGGACTTTACATACACTAGGCAAGCACTCTACCACTGAGCAACCTCCCCGTCCCTCTGTCTTGCTCTTCGTTTACCTGCCATCATGAGGTGATCAGCTCTGTCTCACCCTGTGCTCTTCTTCTCGATGTTTTGCTTCTCCAGATGCAAAAGCAATGGGGTAAAGTGACCATGATCTGAAACCTCAGAACCCTGAGCCAAAATACATCTTTTCTCCCTTAAGTTGATTTTCTCAGGTATTTCATCACAGTGACAAAATTAGCTAGCACAGGTGCATGAGATTCCCTTCTTTTTTAAAGCCAATTTCTTTGCAGATTATATTTCATTGCAATCAAATAATTGCTAATGAAATAGATAGGAGCTTAGTATTAATTATTGACAAGTTGGGCTAAAACACTGACCCTGACAATAAATCATGGATGAAAAGGCTGTTTCTCCTTTTTCAGACAATATTAAAATATTTGTGAGGCTGTTATCACATGTGCTTTCATATTCTGCCATATTCTATTTTATGACTAAATCAAAAGTGGAACCCTTCTTTCAGATTGAAATAAATTCAATCTTCTCAACTAAAATTAGTAATGATTATAAGACATATCCATAACCATTTTCTTCAACAAACAAACATGCATGCATATCACAGGCAAAGAAAGAAAATAAGTCAAGTTTTTCTAAGGCAAAAGTAATTCTCATCTTATGATAGCGGGCTACCAACCTACCCTCAGAATCAAACACCACATCAGTGTTGTACTGGTAATGGCCATCAGGGGACACTGAGGGTCAGTGGCATCGCATAGCTTTTTGTCACCAATTTGCCACAACATAGATGGTGTTGTCTTTGGCTAGGCAGCTGAGTCCCTCTTGCACTGGTGTAGAGACAGAACTGATTCCAAAAACATTGCCTCTGACTATATGTTAGTGATATCCAGAATATCAAATGATCTTTATTTGCCTGCTTCCTACAACATGATAGCTCTAGATCAAGAATCAACAGAAAATATTTTAAAACTAATATGCAATATAGTGCTCATCTTCATGAAAGCTAACTTTTGGAAGGTGCCAGACTCCAGATTTCAGTGCAAGACTAAGCACAGAAGGATGGAGGAGGCAGGGAGGAGGAGGAGAAGCAACACTGTCTCTTGGGAAGTGCACCCAGGAAAGCAAAAGAAGGGTTTAAAATTTAGCAGATTCTTCTGTGCAAATGACCTTGTCTATAAAACATAATCCTACACATTTGATGATAGGAGGTAGGGCAAGAGACACGAGTACCAGATGATGGTCCTATGTGGGCTACCATCTATAGAGAACCAATGCAGCATTGTGTAGTGGAAATGTAAACAAACAACACTTCACGGTGCTGGCGCAGTTTTCTCATCTGACGATATGACATAGAGCTTCCTATCTTAGCACTCATGAGAACAATATAGACTATGAAATTGTTTTTTGGGCTAATGCCAAATTCATTCATAGTTGGGGATATTTATTATAGAAATAAGAAGGGAATATGGTGAGGTGACAGCTAGCTTTAAATATTTAAAGGGCTCTCATTCAGGGATATGGATCATGTATATGAATGTAATATATAAGGTAGAACAAAGACCAAAGGAAGTTATAAGGGGGTAGGATTTCAGTAGAAAATATGATAATAAATATTTAGAAATGAGACCACTGTTTCAGAATAAGGGAATCCACTAGTCACTCAAAGTTTCAGCATAACATGGTGCAATCAGGCCCTCAGCATGGCTGTTTTAATTCTTGCTGACATAATTATCAATTACAACACCTTAAGCTTCCTTTTCTTCTTGTAGTTAAAATGCTTAGTGATACTTCATATCACCAGTGACAAATTGAAGGTGCACAGTACAACAGAGACAGTACCTGGGACCAGGAAGTACTCAAATTACATTAAGAAACTAATTACAAGAAGGTGACCTAGCATAGTAATGGCTTTATGACTTTCATAAAGTCTTTTCATGAATTCCTCATGAAAAATGCCCAAGAAGGTGTTGGACATATCACCATTCTACATAGTATTTAAATCTATAAGCATGACCATATAGCCCTCTATCAGTGGTAAATATTACCAGAGAAGGAACTGCACCTTTTTTCCCAATGTTATCATTATATTAATTATTGAGTTTCTCCTTATTTAAAACACAGGATGTGAATGTGTTCACTGGACTGGCTAATTTGTCATTGGTCATTTACCTTCTCAAGTTAAAATAATTCATGTAACACTAATTATCAGGCTTATGGCCATCTTTTCCTTAGGAATATTAGTTTTACCAGAATAGTCTACTAGTCAAATATTTTAATATAAGCCTTTGAAATTAGAGCAAATAGCAATTGCTTTCTGCTTTGAAATTCTCATAAGCAAGTAGATGTTGAGTCACAGTTACATGGTTTCTATAAACGCAAACTGCAATGTTTAGAGAGTACTTTCCCAAAGGTGTAAATCCCGAGGCTTGACCCACATAGTAGATTTCGCATATCATAGCATTGGACTTGCCCTCCATTGCTTCCATGTAGTCTAAGGTATTAAGTTCCTCTTTTTGCATGTAGATGTAATTATGAACAGGTGCATGTAAACTTAGAATTAGCAAATTAAATTACTTTTGAAATTTTCCCATTTAAAGGAATTACATAGGCCCTGTTTTAGAAGTAAACAACTACACCTAATATACTCACTTTCATAAATATTTCTTATTTAATGTACATATTTTCTTTTAAGAAAGTTATGCCTAGACCACAACTATTAATAATTACTAAAATCTAAGGACAAAATGCAAAAAAGTTTGAACTCAGTTCCTTTTGTTTAAAAAAAAATGCTATAGTGAGAGCCAGCATTGAAGGGAGCACTGCAGGGCACAGATTCTATGTGCGTCACTGCATTTGAAACACTTGTCCACTCTGTAAAGGAATTAGAGAAGAAATTTTATTACCTATTTTACAAATTAAAAAAAAAGAACAGAAATACCAAGCATTTAGGTTATGTACCCCCACATCACTCAACATAGGAGGAAGTAAAATGTGGAATCAGAAACTTCTTCCTGCTGGGCACACACTGTAATCCCAGCAATTTAGGAGACTAAGACAGGAAGATCTCGAGTTCAAAGCCAGCCTAAGCAATACAGAGGCACTAAGCAACTCAGTGAGAACTTATCTCTAAATAAAATACAAAATAGGCCTGGGAATGTGGCTCAGTGGTGGAGTGCCCTTGAGTTCAATACCCTATAATCACCTCAAAAAAAAAACAGTGCTTCCTGCTTCAAGTCCCGTGCAATTTCTATCCACCTTGTTAATTATATTGTATATCACAGTGATCGCAATGCTCTTTGGAAATATAGACTCATTCACCTTTTTATCATTCCTATGAAGGACATAGGTGTTCACAGATGAGCCAACTCACTTACATCTGGCAACATAAGACCTAGATAGTGCAGCTTTCTTGCTTGCTGAAACACAATTAACCATATTTATTATAAAAATTCTGTATACACATACTGTTAGGGAAATTGCAACAAGTAACTACTCATGCATCATTATCTTAGGTCATCCACCAAATAGGAGACACACCAGGTGATACCCATTAGTAGCATCATAGTCCAATGGCATAGCCTGGCTATTTGTCAGCAAAATTACTAGTTAAGCTTAGTGAATTTGCTATGGGTATCCTACAATATCACAACCCTTCTGTTTAAAAAACAAATGGAATGACATGACATCACCTGTGGGGATCTCTACAGGGAATCCAGTTCACTTCAGGGTCTGGTATATCTTCCAAACAGAAGTAAATGCTCCCTCTGGTGAACAACCAACCATAGATTCCATCATCTGGGGTTACAATGAAATGAGCACCCTGATCAAAATAAGTGGGAGCAAAGAAGTTTATCATAACTTTGAGATACTCATACTCTTTCCAAGTTTTAAATCCCTTTACAATAACTCAGCCAGTATAAAAATGAAAATAACTGCTCGTCTGCCAGCTTGAAAGCTTCCTCCAACACATTAATGTTCTTGCTCATAAGGAGCAATACTTCATTTGAACCAGCTTTTTGGTTCTTCTTGGTAATATAACAGCATGCTCATATACTGCAGCAAGGAAAGTGTTCAGTGCACCAACACACAGAAACAAGAGGGCAAAAATCACCACACATTTTGAATCAAAACTAAATTTCAGTGGACTTCACAAAAGCAAACTCAGATTCTTATACTTATATCAAAGGAAAAACATGTACTTTAAGTCCCTGCCAGTAGCCAGCTACTTTTATTTTCTCAGGAATCCATTATGCAACTTGGAATTGAGAAAAGATGTTGTACAAGAAAATTGACAGCCGGAAGTCCATGATTGGATGGACTCCAGTGTGTAGCACTGTTGTTGACATTGCTCACAGGTGAATCCATCTCTAAAAGTGGAATGAGTGAGCCACCCAGATGAGTCCACCCCAACCAAAACACCTTGGCAGGTCAACTCTTTTTTTCTGGTAAATAAATTTTCCTGGTAAACCAGTATTTCCATAATAGGGCCAACATTGGATGGTTGTAGAAGCTATCTATCATAGTACCCATTTGAGAATCTATGTATAAAGCTATGCCAGACATAAAACAGATTGAAAGTCAAGCCCTAGTTTTAGCAAAAAATGGCAAGGAAGAACAAATGTGCACATGTTAAAGGTTTTCCATCATTAGCAAATATCATCAAAATTAATGGTTGTTTGGGAAGACTGCCTAATAGTCTGAAATAAGGAAACTTAAGCTGAGTACTTTGTAAAAACATAGATAGCTTATGACATGATTAAAGTTGAGTCTCTAGGCCTTTCTTGGACCTGGTTAATGCTGAGAACTTCATGTGCAGTAAACTGAGGAAACAGATTTTAACAGTACACATTATCTTTATCTTTGTAAAATATGCTCATATTTTTAATAAAGTCCTCTTTCCTAAATATGTGCACTATTATATCACTCAAAAGTCTATTTTCAGGAGATTGTTTCTGTGTCTTTGAATAAGCCAAACCATGTCAACACATGAGATGTAGATTGGTGCTACCTAAATGTTGTCTATTTATTTAACCTGAGTCTCTAACATCTTTCTCTACTCCCACATCCAATTCATCATAACATTTCCTTTAAACTTGCCTATTTTAATTTGTTATACTAAGCCAGCAGCTGTCAGTGTTTTTTATTTCTCTTCCTATCTCCACAATGAAGGTTCTCATTCTACACACATAACTACCAGAATATTTCCTTCTGAAGTACAATTCATATTACATCACTTAGATTCCAAAACAGTCAGTGATTTTTCTATTAGTTAAAATGCTAATTTCCCAGATATATTGCCTTAATCTGTTTGGGCTGCTATTAACAAAATAGCAGAGGCTAAATATTTTTATTGGGAAAAAATGTATAAATCTTTCATCAAACTCACAGATAGTAGAGTTTAGGGTGTGGAAATATAAAAGAAGTCTATCAACCTTAAAAATAAGTAGAGCTGGGGAAATGGCTCAGGATTAGAGCACTTGCCTAATATGCAAAAGGCCCTGGGTTCAATCCCCTGAACTGTGTGAAGAAAAAGAAAGAAAACAGAAAGAAAAAAATCAACTAAGTAATAACCAGTGCATAGTTAATGCAAAAATGATGAAAATAGCCTGACATGATTGGCTGAAATTCGAGAAATGCTCTGGATTTACTTCTTCAGCTTCTTTACATACACTTTTTCCCTGTCCAATCCGCATTCCATGCACTCAACTACTTAGATGAATACAGGCCCATTTCTCTCTGGAGGTCACTACCCTTTATCTACCTAAGTTACAGCTCTTCCTACAATTCTCCCAGATGTGCTCTAATCCCACTGATATTTCTGAATTCTTAAAGCATTATTTTCAGTGCTATTGAAGGGCTCTCACTGCTTGCTATTCTTTTGACTTTTAGTTTATATCTTACACTAATACATAATTTTGTATATTTATGTCTTTTCTCTTTAAAGACATTAAGGTGCCAGGAAAACTGAATATCCATATGCAGAAGAATAAAACTAGACCTCCATCTTTCATTATATACCAAAGAAATTAAAAAACCAAAACCCCCAAATAGATTAAAAACCTAAATGTAAGACCTGAAACTACGGAACTATTACAAAAACTATGAGAAATACTCTAAAATATTGGTATGGACAAAGATTTGGGGGGATGGGGTAAGAATCTCAAAAGCTCGGGCAACAAATACACAAATAGATAAATGGTATTATATTAAACTAAGAAACTTCTTCAGAACAAAGGAAACAACAGACTGAAGACACAACCTACAGAAGGGAAAGAAATATTTACAAACTATTATCTGACATAAGAGTAACATCCAAAATACGTAAGGATCTCAAATGCCTTAAGAACAAAAAATCAAACAATCAGATTTTAAAAATGGGTAAATGCTCCAAATAGACATTTCTCAAAAGAAGATACACAAATGGCCAATATATGAAAGAATGGTTAATATCATCTATCAGAGAAATGCAAATCAAAACCACAGTGAGATACCATCTCACCCAAGTTAGAATGCCTATTATCAAAAGGACAAGGAAAATAATAATAATAATGTGGGCAAGGATGTGGAGAAAGTAACTCTTATATGCTGTGGTGGGAATGTAAAATAGTAGAGCCACTATGGAAAACAGGATAGTGTTCCCTCAGAAGTTCAAAAGTAGAAACACCATTGAATCTAGCAACTCCACTCTTCCTGTGTATGTAAAAGAAAGGAAATCAGTATGTCAAAGAAATGTCTTCATTCCCTGTTTAGTACAGCACTCGTCACAATTGGTAAGATGTGGACTCAATCTAGGTGACTATCAATAAATGAACAGATAGAGAAAATGTTGGTAGATATACCAAATGGAATATTATTCATTCATAAAAATATAACAAAATCTTGTCATTTGTAGCAATATGAATGAGCCTGAAGGACATTTGCTAATTAATTCTAAACCTTGACAGAAATTTAACATTCAACTCTTATTCAAGAGTTGAATAAATGACTGGTTCCAGAGTCATTGATAGTGGTTCTTTCTCTTGGAATCCTTTCAAATCCTCATCTAATCTAGGGAGAGTTATGGATTATGGGGATTTGGGTCATTTTGTTGTTTGGATTGCTTCTACAATTCAAAGTCCCTTGGTTCCAATAAACATTTCCACTATCTGAGTATGCCTTCTCCCAGGTTCTCTGG
Source organism: Geosciurus inauris (assembly GCA_004024805.1). Taxonomy (NCBI): domain Eukaryota; kingdom Metazoa; phylum Chordata; class Mammalia; order Rodentia; family Sciuridae; genus Geosciurus; species Geosciurus inauris. Next base: position 99,290 of record PVHX01006273.1, read on the forward strand.
TGTGTGTGTGTTTCCACTTGTTCTTATGGACTGAAACAACATCTATCGGGCAGGAATTAATTCCAGGAAAAAAAATTTATTAGACAACTTGTATTGGTTCACTTGATTTTCTGAATAGAATCAAAAGTAAGCATTTGGGAATTCCCCTTAATTTTCCCAGGGTTCAATTCCAGGAATGTACCAACCTTCCATTATGTTGAAATCAATAGAAATTGAATTAAATATTTTGTTATCAAGTGTGGTTAGTAATGCCCTTGCTTCATATACCTATAAGGAAATAGAATGGTAAATAAAGTTATTTGAATGAGGCATTTGTATATAATCTGATGACAGTTTGCAATTATTGCAGGGTTAGAAGGTTTAGAGTCTAAAATTTTGTTTTAAACCTCATAAGTATTTTCTTTTGAATACATGGAGGAACTTTTTAAAGGGGATGAGAAATCTTGGAATAAAATCTCTAATAGTTAGTCCCCCTCATCTTTACTTCTTTTATTTATTATAAAACCTCCGTTCCATTCCCATTATCAAGATTCTGACTCTGTGAGCAAGAATTTGCTCCTAAAATCTCTCTAACCCCAGTCCTCTTGTCCAAGTCTTCAATCGACACTGTAAACCATTTCAGTTGCCTTAGCCACTGCCTCCATTAAGATACTTCCAATGTGCATGTGGAATCAAGGCAGATAATTAGAACCTTCTTTTACTTTGTTTTATTTTATCTTCCCTATTTTTAACTAAAACCACATTTTTTTACTGTATTTTAACATGAGCAGGCCTGTAGTATGAATCTTGGATGTCTCCCCAAAGCCCATGTTAAAAGGCTTGGTCCCCACAGTGCAGCTACTGGGAGGTGGTGAAATCTCTAAATGATGGGTGGCCTTCAGCCATTCTGAGCATGGAGTTTATATGATCCCCGTGTCGCTTCCTTTCCTCTCAACAGGATTTACCCCACAACTTCATTGCCTAGTTGAGTCACCACTGATCTCTACATTACTCTATTCAGTAATTGATTGGCAGTCCCCTCTTACATGGTGTCTTGGCAGCTTTTGACAAAGCTGCTACTAACCCACTCTTGATGCAGTTTCTTTCCCACAATCTCTTGAATTTCCTCTCTCCTTCTTTTTGAATTTCATTTTGTTTTTTACTTTGTTTTGTTTGGGGGATTTTTTTCTGATTTCTTATCCCCAATCCTAACTTTTTAACACTGATGTGCTGTGGGGTCCAATTATGAAAGACTTGCTCCTATGTACACTCATCCTCTAGGTGATTTTTTGGTGACTTTCTGTATTGTCTGTCTCTACATTTGACAGATCTACATTACTCACACATTTATCTCTCCAGGTGAGACTTCTCCCTGAGTTCTAGACTCCTCTGTCCAACAACAGTCTGCTAGGAATAGAAAGTCATATCAACAATAGGAAAAAAGAGGAAATTCTGACCTTCTCTTGCTGATGCCCTTGGACATGCAGCCTTCCAGATTTTAGCTAATGGTTTCTCCAATCTTACAGTTGCTTGGACCCAAGCCCTTGGACTTATCCTTGCCTCTCTCATTCTCTCCCACTCTATACATGTTCAGTCAGGTTTTCTGTCCCTATTGCATCTCTGGTCCAAGCCACCATGATCTCTGGCTTGGGTTATTCCAATACCCTCTCACCTGGTTTTTTAAATCACTACATTCACTTTCATACAACATCAGTTACTGAGCCCATTAAAACCTAAGACCCATTGGTCACTGCAGCGCTCAAAATATTTCAGTGGTTTCTTCCTCTACTCAGAGCAAGAGGCCAGTTGCTTACAGTGCCTATTGATTCTGTAACTTCCAACAAGTCCTACTTCTGTTCCTCATGTTCATTTTACTCCAATTGTGTTGACCTATTTGCTGTTCCTCAAGGATGTTGCCATGTTCCCAATGGCTCTTCTATTTCTACTACCTTCAGGGACCATTATAATTGTTTAGTCCCTGGCCGTTTTCCTTAAGAATTTCCTCTTCCACTCTATCCACCAAATTATCATTATATTTGTTTAATTTTAACTGTTCAGTCCTTCATGTCTACTTGATTCTAAACTCTTGAATGGGTCTTTCTCTTAGCTCTTGGAGAAAGAACAGACTTAACCTGTACTTCCTTGATCTCGTTCCTGCCTATTTCTCCAGTTGGACTGTTGACACTGTCCCTCCTTAGTCTGCCTTCTGCCTCCTCAATACATTGGATTTGGCTTGAAACACACTATTCTTCCATTTCTTTGCATGCATGACTAACTCCACTAAAAATGTCTGATTAAATTATCTGGCTATCTACAATTCTCCTGTCTACCAAGATGGGATTGCTCCATTCCTGGTTCTTGTATTGATCACAGTACTATTATATTCTAAAATTTTTATTTTATGCATTGACTGAGATGCTTCAAAATGCTTAGCACAGAGAAAGGTATGTTCTTAAATGTTCATTATTTGATTGCTGGGATAATGATGGCAATGGTGGCAATGTTCTGTCTCCTCTTCTACGCTGAGACCTTAAGAAACTGAACTTGTATTTTATTTATCATCATCATTTGGCACAGGGCTGGAGCTCACATTGGCATTCCAAAAGTCAACTGACTTCTTAGGATACACAAAGAGGCACATACCAGAGTGCTTCTGCTCCACGAAGTTTTATACTAGGTAATAATAGTGAAAATAATTATAAACAACAAAAAGTAGAACACCTAAACACCTATTGAACTGGAACAAGCCACATAAGCAGGTCAAGGAACAAAAGCTGTTAAAGATGATAAGTCAGAATCAGTGACCCTTGCATCTTGGTTTAGCTTATTACCGAGAAATCACATAAGCACCACCAAGTTTATGTTTAAGATCAAGGACACAAGTAGTCCACAAGTCTGTGCTTTCAAAGAGGCACACCCAAAGTTCATGGCTTCAAGGAGTTAAGACATGCCAGGTCAGAAAAAGCCTGAGAAAGGGCTTTCTGTCCTTATATTGATGGCTGGTCTAGAGGCCAAGACACTATCCCTGGGTCCACTGCAATATCAAGGTCAAAGGCATCCACACTTTGCTGCACCATGCAGTCTACCCACAACATCCATACAGCCGAACTGGCCATGCTTGCCACTTGTATCAATGGGAAAATGAATACAGGTGCACAGATAGTAACAAATGAATAAGGTATGGGGTAAAGGAAATATTTATTTCATCCTCTGAAGTCTTGTTGGAATAAACTGGCAAAGACAAATTAACTGGAGAAAATACACACAAATT